>CAUYPO010069033.1:0-139712 GCA_963574435.1 Cheirogaleus major | reverse complement strand
CTGACCTTGAGCGATCCTCCTGCCTCGGCCTCCCAGAGTGCTAGGATTACAGGCGTGAGCCACCGCGCCCGGCCAGCAGGACACTCTTGACTGTGGCCACCATCCCCTCCCTGGACCCCTGCTTTCCTTCTTAGCCCGGGTCACTGTGCAGCGACTCATGTGCCGTCCTAGCACAAGGTGGGGACACCTGTCTGTTTTTGTTACCTGCTGGGTCCTCAGGGAGGCTCTGGCACACCCAGGGCCTCGCGACTGTTTTCTGGCCGACTGACCCAACCTGCCTGGACACAAGGTCACCGAGAGGACCAAGAGAGGGACGTGTCTGGGGCCACGTACATGGTGGGCAGCTGCGGCCCCGAGTGGTGGTCCTGGCTACTCTGCAGCCTCCGGACGGCACTGGGAGGCGGGGCTGCATGGCCCTCCCGGCGTCTCTGGCCATAGCCCACCCCGCCAGCCTGTCCTTGTCCCTGTCCCCTCCTCCCGCAGGGGGCTGCACAGAAACCCCTCCGTCCCCTCCAGGACCCCTCGGGGCCTGCCTCCGCCCCGCCCCACCCCCATGTGGCCGAGGAGCACTCACGATGATAAGCAAGATGAAGTAGATGAAGTTGTAGAAGGAGTGGGCGTCCATGACGTAGTACATAATGTCCACCCAGCCCTCCAGCGTGATCACCTGTGGAGCGCGGGGGGGGGGGGGCTGACGGGGCAGACCCTGCACCCACTACACACCGGGCTCGCCAGTTGCCAGTGCAGCTCCTCTCGGGGTCCCCATCCCGCCATCCCACTGTGGACAGGGAAGCCGAGGCCCTAGGCCGCCCCAGCCCCGCGCCCACCTGGAAGATGGCGATCCAGGCGTAGCCGATGTTGTCAAAGTTGATGGCGCCGTTGTGCGGGTTGGAGCCGCCGGAGCGGCACACGTTGTAGTACTGGTTCCAGTTGATGCAGGCGTTGCGGGCGGCACCGCCCGCGCCCTCCGCCTGGGGCTGCGCGTACGCCTCCCAGCCCAGTGTGCACGGCACGCGTAGCTCGCGGCGGCCCGGGATGTGTGAGCACTTTTGCATGCCGTTGTCGCGGCGTGCGGAGCAGATGAAGGGGTTCTCCTCGCCCTCCTCCGTCTGGTAGTATGGCCGCAGGAAGCTCAGGTTGTGGTTCCTGGGCAGCGGCACCGCCGGGGTCAGGGTCAGGGTCGGGGTCAGGGTCAGGGCCAGGGGAACCATCAGGGAGCCGCGGCGCTGAGCGTGTGTGGACCTCGCGCCTCCCCCACCGTGCCCCTCCGAGCCTGCATCCGGCTCCGCCACGCTGTCCCTGCCTGCGGGGCTCCAGAGTGACCCCGTCAGCCGGACCCTAGTCCCTCACCTGGCCCTGGCCTCAGAGGGACAGGTGGAGAGTGTGAGATGACACGGCGCGGCCCGTGGGGGACAAGCAGACCCCGCCCTGACCCGCCATCCCTGCTGCCGCCACCCACAGCCGGCGGCCCACGTCCCCCAGCCGTCCCTGCCCCTCCTCCTCCCGCCCCAATGAGCACCTGCAAGTGACTCCCGGGACCCAGAGAGCAGAGGACGCCCCGCCGAGGCAGTGGCCTAAGGGCACTGTCCTTAAGGCAGAGGCCCAGGATGAGCTCAGCCCCCTCCAGGCAGGCCTCCTGGACTGCAGAGTGCTGGTGTCAGGGCCCCGCCCCGCCCTCCCCCAGAGTTTGCCCCGCAGCACCTGCCCTGCCACTTGCCAGCCTCGTCGGCCCTGCCTGCCCTGGGGCGGACCAGACGCTTGTGCTCCCTGGGGCCTCCTTCCACACACACGTGGGCTCCAAGGCGCCACCCGCCTGCCCGGCACCGGGGCTAGCGCTCCCCCACCCCGCACGAGGCCATCCCACGGGGCCTGGGAGGCAGGGCAGGCTGGCCGTGCCCACGGGGTCAGGTGCCAAGAGGTGAATGTGCACCCCGGGGCGTCACCCCAGCAGGGACAGTTCCTGATGCTAAAGGCAGCACAGCCTCAGCCCAGACACACACACAGGGGGACAGATCCAGACAAGCGGGAACAGATACAAAACCACGTGGGGGAGTGAGACACACTTGCCAGAGTCCTGTGTGCAAACTTGTGTTTCAGAAAAGGGGGCCACTGGGGGCGGGGCCTGATGGGTGGGTGGGGCCTGTCAGGTGGGCGGAGCTGGCTAACTGGGCATGCTGGGTGGGTGGGGCCTCTGGGGCAGGGCCTGGTGGGTGGGCGGAGTCTCTGGGGTGGGGCGTGCTGGGTGGGCGGGGCCACCAGGGCGGGGTGTGCACACCTGACGAAGGTGCTGTCCAGGAAGCAGCGGTTCCGCAGCAGGCCGGCCCAGAGCTGGACACCCACAATGCCGAAGATGAAGAATACGAAGAAGCAGAGCAGCAGGACGTTCCCGAGCATGGGCAGCGTGTCCAGCAGCAAGGTGACCAGGATGCGCATGCCTGCAGGCAGGCGCGGCTGAGCCCTCCTGGCCTGCACAGGTGCGTCCGTGCCACCGTGGTGGCTGGCGGCCCCCCACAACCGAGCCCCCCCTACAGCAATCCAGGGCCAGACCCACACCCGGAGGGGCTGCGGCACCCAGGGGACAGGCAGGGGTCTGGCCACGTGGGTCTCCAGGTCCTCAGGTGACCCAGGCTGTCTGAGGCCTCCTCAGGGGACCGGCAGCATCTGGGGGTGTCCAGTGGGCTCGGGGTTCAGGGAGCCTTTTGTCGCACCCCCAGTGAGCACACTGGGGCGGGCAGCGGCGTGGCAAGGGGCATTTTAGCAGCCCTTGTTCCTGGTGCTGTGGCTGTGTGAACTCTAACCCCGGCAGTGGGTTGCCAACACCTCGCGGGTCTGTTGCTCCTTCCCGGGCCTGACTTCCTCCCCAGACTCAGGAAGGACGAGGCTCCTTCTCCCAAAACCTAAGCAAGGGCTGGGCTAAGGCTGCGGGCAGAGCCCTGGGCCTGGGGCTGGGTACTAAGGTCTCATGGATCAGTACTGCAGGTGGCGATGGCAAAACAAGCTCCTTGAGTCAGAGCCAAGAGGGACAGTGAAGTCTCAAAAATGGCCAAGAGGAAGAAGTTCACTGAGGACAGAGAATGAGTGAGCACTGCCCTGGCCAGATATCTGGCTCAGAGATCACAGATGATCCAGGGGTCAGAGTGGACCCCAGGCAAACAGAATGGGATGCAGCCCTGGACATGTCCTGGGACTTACTATGAGAAGCATGTGATCCTGTTTGTGAGAGTTTCCCTCTGTGGGGAAGGAAAATGCCCCGGGAGGAGGCCAGGCTGTCGGCAGCAGTTCTGGCCACTCGGGGAATTCAGTGAACGGAGGTGGCACAGCACTGGAGCCCTGCCTGACCCGCAGGGGGTGAGCCAGGCGGGTGGAAGGAAGACTCGGGGCCAACGGCACGACCCTGACCCACCTGCCTTGCCCTGGAGGTGCCATTCTGGCATTAGGGGGGTCTGTTGCAAGACAAGCCCTGAGCACCAAGACCACGTGTACCCCACACGCGTGCAGGTGTGCACTGCGTACCCTACACACGTGCAGATCTGCACACGTCTGTTATGCATCCTCACAGGCACTGCCAGCCTGGAAAGGGAGCCCGAGTCAGCGCAGCACTCGACGTCTCCGGGGAAGATCCCAGACCACCATGGACATGAGGGATGACCAGCGTTTGGACAGGCCATTTCCTGGACGCTTCCCCCCACCCACTCATGCCCACACCGAGGCCCCCTCCACCTGGCCCCGTCGCAGCTGCTGGCCACGGCCTGGAGGGTTTCTGGCCTCCCTAAGGCACCAGCCCAGGCCGGTCTGCTTCCCATCCCCCCCCTTGAGGCAGGGACGGAGGTGGTGCCAGTGTGGGTGAGGGGCAGATGTCCTCCTCGCTCCCTCTGAGCCGGGAGACAGCACGGGCCCTCAGCTTGGTCGCCTCCTCTGGGAGGGAGGGGCGGCTGCAGAGCCTGCAGGAGAGCTGAGCCACACTCCCCAGGGAGCGTCCAGCAACCCTGGGCCACACTGCAGTGGACCAGACAGCAAGGCCACCAGGGGTCTGCTCAGCCCTCAGCCTCACCCAAGATGCCAGACAGATGAGAAGCCCGAGGTTCAGAGTGGTTGGTCCCTGTCACGTTCACTACGGAGGCCAGGACCCTGCGAGTCCTGACTGCAAACCACACCAGCCAGCTCGACCTTCCTTAGGGAAAACGTGGCAATCCCCGTACGGCCCAGGTAGCAGGGCCAGCGCCCCGTGCCCCAGTGCGGGAGCCTGCGCTGGATCTGGGGTGCCTGGGAGCCATCACCCGCCGGCGCCAGGCTCCGCGGGGCTGGCGGGCCTCTCAGGCCTGCCTGTGTCAAGCTGGGGCAGGGCTGCGGTGCTTACTGGGCACACGGTTGATGGCCCGGAGGGGCCGCAGGACACGCACGGTCCGGATGGCGGAGAGGCTCACGTTGTGTCCGTCCAGAGAGTACTCCATCATGCTGGGGGCAGAGCAGCGGCTCAGCGGGGGCAGGGTGCAGCGGGGCCGAGGCCACGGCGCTCTCTGTGGAACCCCCCGGGCCGCGCTGTGCGGCGGGCGCCGTACCCAGCGACCACGATGAAGAAGTCCAGCCGGTTCCACGTGTCGCCCAGGTAGCACTTCTGCCCGAACAGCCCCAGGGCCACCATCTTCAGGGCCATCTCCGCGGCGAAGAAGGCGAAGATGAAGTCGTCGAAGGCCTGGCGGGAGGAGGGGTCAGGGAGGGGCCGACCGCGAGGGGCAGCTCGAGCCCCCCACCCGCCAGCCACCCACCTTCAGGATGGTGCAGCGCTCGGAGCGGCACTCGACGTCCTCGCAGGGCCGGAACATGCCCAGGGTCACGCAGTTGAGCGTGATGACCAGCATGCTCACCTGCTCGAACCACGTGCTGGCCGCGGTGGGTTAAGGACCACGCAGCAGCAGACCACGCAGCAGCAGACCACGCCGGCCCCCACGCGCCCACTTCGCCCCCCCCACGGGGCCCACGTGCGCACCCCCCAAGGGGGTGTCCAACCCCGGGGTGGGGACCTCAGTGCCCTGGGCCCGTGAGGCTGCGGCCGGCATGGCGCCTGTCCACCCCGATGGTGGCCACCAGGTGGCGCCAGGGCTCCGCGTCTTGAGTGCAAGAGATGTACAGGACTCCACTGCCCAGATGGGGGCCAGGCTGCGTGGGGGGTGGGGGGCTCCCCAGCTGGGTAGCCGCAGGCAGGGAGCCCCACAGAGCTGGGAGGGCCCTGGGGCTGGGGGACCTGGGGTGCCCCCACGCACACCTGGCAGGGGCCATCGCCATTGGAACCGTCCCACCCTGACACCTCACTGTGAGGACTCGGGTGGGCTGTCCACGGCCCCGGCTCCGGGTGGGACCAGCCACCAGTGCTCACTGGAGGGAAGGGGACGCGCAGAGTGACCTTTCTTAAAGAAGTCGGCATCTGGAAAACACCAGCTTGTCAGCAGACAGCCCTGCACCCCCACCTTCCCGGATGTGGAGGGGACCCAGGAGGGTGACAGGGACGGGCACCCGCCCTCACGGCTGGCTTGGGGTCAGCTGGCGGCAGCTGGGCTCCGGCCTGGGTTTGCAGGTGACCTAGAGCAGGGCACCGGCCTCAGGTCATGGCAGCAGCGAGGGACCCTGCGCGGCATGTGGCCACGCCTGACAAAGCGCCGCGGCCTGGGGCACTGGGGTCGGGGGTCTGGGTGGCCCCAACGCCTGGAGGTGGCGGGTGCAGAGCAGCTGTGACCACCCAGGCACTGGGATGAGCCCAGGAAGGGTTGGGGTCTCTCCAGGAGGTGGAGGGGCTCAGCCACTGGGGGCTTCCCTGCCCTCACCTGTCGGGGGGTCTGGAGCCACCCTCACCTGCATCCCACCTCTGAGGACCCCACATCTCCCTGGGCCCCTCCCCCCACCAAGTCAGGGCACCCCCAGCTTCCTGGCAGGTCAACATTCCACGGCCGGCTGCGCCGTGGCCGCGGGCCACCAACGTAATTACATGTTCCCACCAAGAGCGCGTAATCACACTTAATGGGTTCAGCCCTAACAAGCGCCTCCGCTGTACGCCGCTGCGGAAAAACAGAAATCAGCCTCCCGCTGAGGCGGCGAGGGCCGATCCTCCAGGCGCCGCGGTGCTGCCAGGCCACAGCGGGCACTTGTCCCCTCCCCCGGGGACGGGGGGCCTGGGCTACCAGTTGCGCCGCACACCACGGCGCACCCCCCACGTGCCCAGTGGGTGCAGAGCGTGCCACTTGCTCGCGGGTGTGGGGACGGGCCTCCTCGTGTGCCGTCCGTGCCCGGCTGGACCGGGAGGCTGGCGGGGGGCAGGCTGCGCCCATCGGGTGGCCGAGGCAGTGAGTTGTCCTGGGCCTCTCTGGGCCCCGACCCAGTGCCAGCCCTGGAGCTGCAGTGGCAGGCGGCTCCGCCCTCCCGCCAGGGCCCATCTCTGCAGAGTGTGTCGTGTGCAAGGGCCGCAAGTTCCTGGGTGGGGGGTGTTGTTATTGGTTAAACGGAACAGGCTGTGTGGACGGCTCACGGCACGGGGCAAACACCCGCCACTCCCTGCCAGGGGAGGACAAGCTGCCCGGCCGGGGAACAGGACCCTGGCGGGGGCAGATCAAACCTGGGGGAACCCTGGGTCTTGTGGGTGGTACCCTCGCCCCACGCAGCCTGCCCCGACCCCCCCAGGGAGGCAGTGCAGCCCAGCCTGGCTCTGGGGGCAGCCCACCCCCCAGGCCCCCGTCTGCCCTCTGTCCCAAGCAGAGCTGTGCATCCCTTGGGTGCCCGGGACCCTTCTCTGTCCATCGCCCCCAGTTCTCTGCCCACCCCCACAGCACCGAACATTCCCTGTCGGCAGGTGGGTTTCCCGCCCACCCCGGCTGCTCTCTGCCCCTCGGACACAGGGACCCAGGACTGAGACCTGCCTCCTGAAGGCCCGTTTCTCCCGGGCCTGCGCCACGTCCACTCAGATCACCCCAGAGACCCCGCTGTGAAGACGCCCAGGCCGGAACTGGGGTGCCCTGACCTGGAAGGCCGTCCGGACACAGGCTCTACTGCGGACATCCCCGCCCTCCCTGCGCCTGACCTGCCTGCCACGAGGGTCTGCTGGCCAGACTGACGCCCCCCCCCCAGCCACCATCCCCCAGGCGGTGCTTTACCCCCAGCTAGAGCACATCGCCTCCCCAGCACGGAGGGACCACTGCCTTCTGGATCCCAGCCCAGACCCCGAGGCGGAGGGCCCAGTAGGACAGAAGGAGCCTGGGTGGCATCCGGGGGCCTGACCAGGACCCCAACTGCAAGAGTGGAGCCAGGCCCCGTGAGAACTGCCTACGCCCTGCCCACGGGCGCAGAGGCTGGCAGGGGCGGGTGGTGCCCCAGCCACTCAAGGGCGGCCTGGCGCGGGGACTGCAGGCCAGGGTCCTGCCACGATACCTCGGCCCTCTCTGCTGGGCTGAGACCCTCCTCAAACCTTGGCAGTCGGGGATGAGGGGCGGCCAGGAGGGGGATGGGGGCCCCACCCACCCACCTCTAGGACCCCTGGCTCTGGCAGGGGTGGGGGCCGTCGGGGCCACACACACTGCTGGTGAAGCCCCAGGTGGGCAAAGCGAGGCCGGGCCTGCAGGTGCCTCCCTTGCGCCGTGCCAGGGATGACAGCAGCCCCCGCTGCCTGGGACTCACGGTGCCTCGCAGATGCCAGCTCACCCTGGCTGGGGACCAGAGGACGCCGGCGCAGACACCGAGAGCCAGCGAGTGCCCGCTTGAGTCTGCAGGGTCCCTGCCCGGGGGACACCCTGTGCCTCCCGCACCCCCAGCACCCAGCCCCAAATCAGACCTGCCAACATAGGGACGTGCTCCAAGGGGACCCCCAAGCCTCAAGGGCCCCTGTCTGTGCCAGGAGACACAGCTCTGGGAGGACGGCGCTCGGGCAATGCCCAAAGAGCCTGGGAGGCTCCTGGCAGCGGGGCACAGACGGGCAGACGTGTCGGGGCCTCCAGGACAGGCAGACCCCAGCAGCCCTCCCTGCCCTGGGGCAGGGGCTGCCAGCCCCCCACGAGGCTCTGGCAGTGAGGAGCGGCCAGCCCAGGCCCCGCATCCTGCCGGGCAGGGAGAGGCCAATCAGTTTACGGCCCTCATGACTCACACCATCCCCATCGCGCTCCCGTGGGCAGCTGAAGACAGGCAGCGCCAACTGGCCACGTCACACGGAACCCGGTGACTTCGGAGGTTTAATTACACAGGCGGAGTTTCTGGGGCTTAATTAAAAATTCCTTTAGGTTTTGAACTGACTTCTGCATGTTAGAATCAACGTCCACTGATGGGGACTCGGCCAGGGTGCAGCGGCTCAGGGAGGGGTCTCTGCCCCGGGGTCTCCCTCAGGGAGCACCAGAGCGCGCACCACCAGGCTCTGGGACCACCTGGCCCTGGCCCACGCCCTCGGCGACTCTTCCCGAACCTGACAGACAGGCCTGAGCTGCCTGCTCCCCACCCATGCGGGCTGGGGACTCGCACAGAAGCCCCAGAGACAGCCTGGGGAGGGACTTCAGAGCCCGTCCCTGGGCCCAGGGTTGGGGACTCCTCACAGTGGTGGGGTCCTATCTATGGAGGGACCCCCTCAAGCACCACACCGCACCCTACCTTGGTCCCACATGCCAGGCCTGCACAGCCGGCCCTTCTCACGTCTCCCACCCAGACAGCCCTCCTGCCTGGGAAGCCCCCCCTCCCTGGGGAGGAGCCCCCTCTGCTCAGACCCTGGGCTCAGGGCTGCAGCCGCCCCGGGGCCTGGGCCAAAGGCAGCCCCGGCCGGCGCCCACACCAAAGCTCTCGGAGGGTCCCGGCCTCTCGGGCCCCAGCTGGGGGGTTTCCTGGGGCTCTCCAAGGGGCTCTTCTCCAACGCACCTGGACGCAGCCCGGCGGGCCGGGGGGAAGCTGCCAGGACAGTACTGCTGGTGGTGGCCGCTGTCCATGGTGCTGAAGCGGCTGCCCCGCCCAGAGCCCCTGTAGGATGCTGAGCTGGGGAGGGGAGCCAGCCTGGGGAGGAGGGGAGAGGCAGGGGAGGGGCCCCATGGCCAGGGAGCAGACCCGGCTTCATCGGCAACCCCTCCGTCACCCACCCCTTCTCACTGGGGGCAGCAGGGAGCAAACCACACGACACCCTGCTCGGCCTAGACCCCGTGTCATTGAGAAAGGGCGGCTCTGAAGACAGCCATTGTCCCCTGACCCCAGGGTGTGGGCACGGGGCCCCCAGGGCGCTGCCTGCCACTCAGGGACAGTGAAGCCCCCACACCCCTCCTCTGGGTGAGGAGAGACACCTCGTCTGGCGGCAACGCCCCGGGAGCACTCGTCCTGGGCAGCTGCTGTTATTTCTGCATTGAAGACACGTGGGCCTGGGAGTGGGGTGGGGCAGGCCAGGCCTCAGGGCCACCGGCACAGCCCCCTCCCCGTGACGGGGTCTCTAGGGTCCGGGGCAAAAGCCTCAAGGAGCCCTGTTTGGGGCAGTGCAATGTGGCCTAAAGAATACCTGAGCCACCTTGACCCGAAACCTCCTTGTAAACAAAGAGCCACAGAGCCCACAGGGCCTGGCCCCAACTCTGCCTCTACCCGCCCCTCACCCCGAGCATCAGTTTACCCACTGGCACAATGGGGCTAGCAGCACTTTCGTCCTTTGGGCACTGAGAGGGTCATGCAGAGCCTACTGTGGAGGGACCAGCCGGTCTCAAGCCCCCAACCCCTCCCCTCCTCCTGGCGAGGGCTCGGCCCCAGTCCTGCAGGCCTGGGACAGCACGTTCTCACCACCTAGGCCTCTATGCTTGCGGAAGGAAGGTCAGGACAAGATGGACGTTCCCACAGAGGGACAGAGGCGGGGCTGGGCGCCCCTTACTGAGCCACGTGCTAGCAGGGGGAGAGGGGAGGGCTCTCCAGGCAGAGGCTGCTCTGCCTCCTCCTCTATGGTCAGAGTGGCCCCCAAGCCACTGCCAGGCAGGGCTCCCTGCTGGGCTGCATCGTGCAATCAGGAAGCAAGGCCACAGAGCTCTGCGTGGGAGGATGAGGAGCCCCCCCATTGCCCGCCCCCTCAATCCCCCAGAGCAATCTGCTCCACCGGCTAAGCTCCATTAGGCCAAATCCGGAACAGCTGGGCCTGGGCGTCCCTGAGCCTGGCGAGAGGCCAGCGGGGAGGGCACCGGCAGCTGGGTAGAGGGAGCCTCTGGCGAGGCCAGAGCCCCTCTCCGGACCCCACACCCACATGGGGCGCTGAGTGCAGGGTCACATGGGCAGCAGCTACTGCGCTGCCAGGACTCTCCGAGGGACCCCTGGTTGGAATGACCCTTCCCTGCCCCGAGCAGGGGTGCTGGGCTGGGGCCACCCTTGCCCGCCCGCTGCCTCCCTCTCCGGCCTCACTTTCCCGAGCACTCAACCTTCCCTTTCCGATTTGCTCAAGGAGAAAAGCCGGTGATCATCCGGGGGAGGAAGCCCACCCTGAGGGAGCCAGGCGCACTCTGAGCAGCCCCGGCTGCTGTGCTGGAGGCAGAAAAGCAGCTCTAGGTTTTTTGGGGTTTTTTTTTGAGACAGATTCTCACTCTGTTGCCCTGGCTAGAGTGCCGTGGCATCAGCGTAGCTCACAGCAACCTCAAACTCCTGGGCTCAAGCGATCCTCCTGCCTCAGCCTCCCAAGTAGCTGGGACTACAGGCACGCACCACCATGCCCGGTTAATTTTTTCTATATGTTTTCAGTTGGCCAATTAATTTCTTTCTATTTTTAGTAGAGACGGGGTCTCGCTCTTGCTCAGGCTGGTTTCGAACTCCTGACCTTGAGCGATCCGCATACCTCGGCCTTCCAGAGTGCTAGGATGACAGGCGTGAGCCACCGCGCCCGGCTATTGGTTTTGTATCAAACAATCTGCAAGAGGCTGAGCCGGCCGCAGCTCCTGGGACTCAGTGGGCACCACGGGAGACCCCTGGGGCCTGGCCACCTCTCAGCACAGTGCCGCAGAGCACAGCCTTCCAAGCGCCTCAGCGCCCCGACCTGCACCTGCCACGCCTAGAACCCGAGGCTCCCACGCCCTGCCGAAGAGACCAGCACCCCGAGGTCTGTGCAGCCAGGGCGGCCGGGCAGGCACTGCTGGTGCCGAGAAGTGACGTGGCACAACCCCATCGGCGTGGCACGTGGCCAGGGAGCATCATGTGGCCACGCAAATGGGGTGGGGGCGTCACGTGCACTGAGATAGTGTCACGCCTGGGGCACGGGGCCTCGTCTATGAGGAAGGACGAAACGAAAAACTGCTCCTTCAGGGACATGGGTTTGCACACGTGTGGGCAGAAGTACAGAAACACTCTGGAGGCTTCCGTGAGAATGCCAAGGGGTGGGGGCAGAGTCCACAGCTAACTTTCGACGTTCCCTCCTCGGGGAGCCGGGGGCCCCATCTCCTGGGCTGCGCAGGGCTCCGGCCGGCCGCCAGCGTCAGAGAAGCCCTCGGCCGCCTGCTCGCCAGGGAGGGGTCCACGGCCCTCTGCCCATCCCATCTCGCCAGCGACCCGCAGCCCCTGACATTGCCATGGCAACAGACCAGCCGCCTCCTCCCTGGGCCTGGTGTCTCCACAGCCCATGGTACACACCCCCCGAGGGGACTGCGCGTTTCTACCCGAAACACCATGGATGAGATGGGGCCGCGGTGCAGGCTGGGCCCAGGCCCACGACGGCCACACGTCCTGGCCCTGGGCATGCATTGTCCCCTCCCGTCACCGACCCCGCCTGGGCTGGCCAGCAGGGCCCTCTGCGGATGGCCAGGTCCACTGGGGACTCAGGCAGCCACCGCAGGACCCATAGACGCCGAGTCCAGCCCCCAGGCAGGTGCCGAGAGCCTACGTGTGAGCGCGGCCTGGCGGTTCCTCAGAAAGTCGGACCGAGTTCCCACGTGGCCCGGCAGTGCCACCTGTGGGGACGCGTCACAGACAGCGGGGACCGGGGCTCTGAGATCGGTGCACACATGGCCACGGCAGCCAGGGGGGCGGCAGCTCAAAGGCCAGTCAACGGACGGACACGCGAGACATGGTCCATCCATGCGATGGAGCCCCTGTGCAGCCACGGGAAGGAGTGAGGCGCCGACGCCCGCCACAACCTGGAAGATGCGCCATGGAAGAATCCAGACAGAAACGACCAGGCCGTGCGATTCGGGTCACACGGAACGTCCAGAACCCACAATGGGGACAGAGGGGATCAGAGGGGCCGGGGAGCGCCCGCCAACACCGTGAGGTCTCCTTCCACGTGGTGGAAACGTTCAGAAAGCTGACATGCTGCGCGCCCTAAGTGCTTCCGTGCTGTTCGCTGAAGCCGGTTAACTCTGTGACATTCGAGTCTCTCCTCGACCCTCAGCCCCACGTGTTGGGCTGTTCCTTCTGAACCACCCACTGCGCCGGAGCCCCGGGCGCCGCCTCTCGGAGCACAGCTCAGACAAAGAACTGGAGCCCCAGAGCCTGGGCAGTGGCAGGTGGGGCCGCCTCCCCTCCACGCGATGCAGCCTCCAGCGGGTGCAGCGACCTCCATTCTCCTGCCGGCCGCACTGGGGGGATGTCCGCCCTGCCACCCGTGCCTGCCATGGGCACGCCAGTCCTCCTGCCACCGTGCCTGCCCCCACCAGGGGTCCGGACACCCACAGAGAGGGCAGGGACGCCCAGGGGCCCTTGAGGCTTCCAGTGACTGCTCCCGAGAGCTCCAGGGGACAAGGATGAGGGCCCCGGTGCACAGCCTGGCCTGTGGCACGCTCCCGACAGGTGAGGAGAGCCACGGCCTGAGGTCACGCTTCTTCCGTGGAGTCCCTGTTAGCCCCACCCCGGCCTGGGCTCCCCCCACCCCGTGCCCTGCAGGCGATGATGCCCAAAGCCATCGAGGATGCCGCCAGCAGGAGCCTGGCCAGGGGCCGCTCCCTGCTCTGGGGCCTTGACGGACTCCAGCGTGAAGCGCCAAAAGCTCCCTTGGGCAGAGGTGAAGCGTGCGGCGGGGGAAACCCGCCCACAACTGAGGGGGTGGCTGGAGTCCCCTCACCCACACCCTGCCAGCTCCTGCCTCGTGGCCGGCGGGTCCAGGCAGAGCCCTCGGGGCCCCGACTCTTCCGCCCCGGCCCGCACACAGGGCAGACGTGCAGAACAGATGCGCCCTCCCCGGGGGCTGAGGATGACTCCCCACAAGCACCCTGGGCTGACTGACTAATTAGAGAGAATCAATCAAGGCTTCCCCTACGGCGATGGGCCCATCCTGGGGCAGGATATGGGCAGACTTCGGAGTCTCCCGGCAGGGGACAGGAGACAGAGCCCCCTGGGGGCAGCGCATGCCAGGTCACGGGCACACACATGCGCATGAGCATGTATGTGTTCGTGTACACTCACCCTGCCCAGGCCAGTGTGTGGGCAGTGTTGGGGGTTCAGACGCCCTGACCTCAGTCCCCCATGCTGGGACCCCACCCCACGCTGGCTGCTCCTGCCCTCGGCGAGGCCACCGTGCAGCCCACAGACCCCGCCCTCTTCGGGAGCTCTGTCGCCCCCCACCCAGCCCCGACCCCAGGATGGACTCCCGTCTTCTCCCTGCCTGGGAGTCACCGTCCCCGCCGTCTTCGGCACGGCCACCCCTACAGCCCCCAGGCCCCGGCCCAGCCCCGCCTGCCAGCGTGGAGACCCCACTGTGGACTGCGCCAACCGCCCAGCGCCCCACACGGCTCGCCACCCCATCCCCCACCTGCCCCTGGACCCACGCTGACCACGGCACCTCCCTCGAAGCCCGCAGTGGCTGCCCAGCGCCCTGGACACGAAGTCCAGACTCCTGGCCCATGACCACGGCCGTCTGTGGTCTGTCCCCAGTCGCCGCTCCCGCCTAGGGGTGGCCCTCCCCAGGGAGCCCGAGGGGCTTGCGCGGCCCTGGCGCCTGGCGGGTCTGGACCTGAGCAAGGGACCGGGGGACCCGCTGTTGGCGCAAAGGACTCTGCGTGCCAGGCGCGGGGCCCACACAGGGTCTCCAGGGCCACCTCTCAGGGAGGCCACACAGAGCTGAGCGTGGTGGGCGGTGCCCGGCGGAGTGAGATGGGCGGGGCTGGCTGCAGGTCGCGCTGTGCCACCTGCAGCTGCTCTGACCTGGGACCCCCACTTGTCCTGCCTCCTGGGGGGTGGCATGGGGGAAGGGCTGGCCCTGAGCAGGTCCCCTCCCCTAGTGCTAGCGGCTTCTCCCTGTCTCGTGGGAGGGGCGGGGTCCTAGTGCAAGACCGAAGGACGCTCCTCTGCCTCTCCCAGGCTGTTGCCGTGACAACAGCTGGGCCAAGGTGAATCAGAGCCTGCGTCCCCCCCCGCCCCCAGGGCCAGAGTGGGCTCTGGGGTCCCAGCTCCACCACGCCCGGGACCCACAGGCTCAGCCCCCACACGCCACTCGGCCCTGCCCCTCGGGAGGCTGGGGTGCAGAGGGCCCCGAAGTGCTTGGGAAGGGGCGTGGGGCCATCAGACACGGCGTCACATGCCCCTGCAGGCGCCAGTTCACCACGTGCGATGCTCTGGGACACTCGTCCCCACGGCCCCCTGCCCGTGCCATCCTCCTCCCCGAGGCCCGGTGCCCTGGCGTGCGGGCCCGGGCCTCCTCGCAGGCATCCAGGGACTCGGCCACCCGAAGCTTTGGCTTCCACTGGCCGGTGGCCGAGTCCTCCCAGGGGTGCTTGTGCGGCCAGGCCTGGGTTGAGGACTCAGCTACGCCAGCTGCCACCCGTGCCCCACCCTGGGCAGGGCCCGGGGTCCCTGCGAAGTCAGGGGGGAGCCGGGAGGGGTCCCTGCCCCACTCTCCCCTCCGCTCAGGGCTCGGGCCGCGGGAGCTGCAGGCTTTCCTGGCCTCTGCCTTCGTCCGGCCTGCCGGCCCCTCCTGGTCGAGCTGCCACTGCGGACCCCCGAGGCGGGCGCCCTCTTCTGCTCACAGCCGGCCAAGGGATCGCAGCGGGGCCGGCGCCGGGGCTTGCGTGACTGTACGGGGGGCGGGGCGGGGAGCTGGCCAAACATGGAGCTGTTTGTCCTCCAGCCGTGCCTGGGGTCACGTGGGGGCGCTGGGGGCTGGGCTGTCGTGGGAGAACGCCTCCCCTGAAGTCGAGGCTGCTGGGAGCCCACCCCCACGGCACCCCCACCTGGGGGACCAGAGATCATCACTGAACGGACGGCTCCAGCTGCCGGAACATTCCTTCCCATCCGAGAATGTCTACCTATGCCAGCAGCCCCCGGACACTTGAGCCCCATGCCCCCCCCTTCCTGAGCAGCCCCTACGTCTCTGTCCACCCCGGCCCCCCACCCCCCACGCCGGGGCCAGCACTCGGGTGGGCTGGAGCCTCCCGCCCCACGTGGCCGGCGCATGGCACTCATACGCCAACACGTGGTCACGCCCTGGGGGTGCCGTGCCCATCTGTCACGGAGGCACGGGGTGGGGGGCGGCAGCACACAGCAGCCAGGGCCACGCACCAGTGCTCATGTGCACACGTGTACACAGAGCCCATGTGTGTGTGCCAGCGTAGCATGTGCACCAGGCACCACACAGGCACCCGTCTGGGTGTGGGCGTAGGACATGTGTGTACACAGTTCCTGTGTGCCAGGCATGCCCCACACATGAGCATATAACAGGAGCATCTGTGCATACACGTGGACACACGCATGCACACACGTGTGCACACACCTCTGGCCCTGAGACCATGGCTGACCCCTGATCTCCAGGGACGACAAGAAAGGTCCTCACAGCCACACGGAATCTGAGTGCTGCCCACGGCCCCCCTAATTGTGTGCCATTTAAAAACCACGCTAATTAGGAAGAGCCCTAACGTCTTTGGCTCTTAACAAACAGCTTGATCTGGAAACTTTTCAAAGCGTAATTGAGTGGAAAAGCGCCCGACCCCACCCCACCCCACCCCACCCCTCTGGTCACTGTGCTGGTAGGAAGCTTGGCGAGAAGCCCTACTGAGGGCCGACAGCCACTTGGTGGCAGCGTGCGGCAATGCCCTCAAGTACTCCGGGGATGCTCCTGCCTGCGAGTGGGGCTGGCCCAGCCATGCCTCCCTCTCACGCTCCCAGTCCCTCCCGCCGACCTCCACACCACGGCTCTGGCTCAGTTCCCACGAGGGGTGGCCTGGGGCACAGGAGCTGCTCCCGGGACGGGGCCTCCCCTCAGCTGCCTTTGTCCCGGGGGCAGCCTGGCCAGGTGAGAGCTCCTTCCCGGCCTGCCCCCGCCAGTCTCAGTCCCCCAGACGGGGCTCCGCGTGCACCCGGCCTGGGAGGGAAGGCGTGGGCAGAGGGAGCAACCAGGAGGGGCTGTGGGGAAGGTGACCCCCGCCCGCTGGGCCTGGCCTGTGGGGCCTGCGCTGGGCCGGAATTCTCCAGGCCAGAAATAACCGCCTGAGCGCCACTGCACAGCTGCCGCGGCCCAAATTAGAGACCCCGGGGGACCAGAGGCTCCTTCCATGGGAACGGGGCTTGCAGCTCCACCGTCTGGGCCCAGCCAGGAAGGGGGCGGGAGGAGCGGCGGGGGCTCCCTCCCGTGAGAGAATGGGGGCGGGGTGGGGGTGCCCGTCCAAGGGAGGCCCCAGCAGGGTCTGCGCTCTGTGGGGTCCACGCGGGGCATCCCGGGGTGCCGGGGCTGACTCTGTGCGCTCTGCCCCCCAGCAGGGCCACGGCCGTCCAACCGAGACCCCAGAGTAGACACCTCCTCCGGCCTCCCCACCCCAGGTGGTCTCGCCGTGCCTGGGCCTCCTGCCCCATTAGCCAAGCTGCCCCTGGGGAGACCCGGGCCCCACAGACCAGGGTTAAGGTGCCCCGGCCGCCCGTGGTCTCAACCTGTGTGTGGAAACCCAGCTCACACCCATGACACCGGAGTCACGCACCACGCGTGCACACGCACCACCTGGGTCGTACACGCAGCCACGCCGCCCAGCCCTGCAGAGCCCGGCTTCCCCGTAGCGTTGCCTGGCAACCGGGTGTTTAATAAAAAAAAAGGAACGGAGGCCCCGCGCCCACCCTGCCTGCGCTCCCACGGCGCGGACGGCCCCCAGCCCGAGGCCAGGGCCCGCCGGGCCTCCGTCCAGGCTGCAGCAGAGAGTGACCCAGGCCGAGGCCAGGGACCCTCTGACTCACCCTGCCCAGAGGCCTCTGGGCCCAGCCCCCACCCCAGGAGCCGCCAGACACCCCTCCCCAGCCCTGGGAGACGACAGACAGAGGTCGGCCCCCATCAGAGACAGCCGGCCGGGCCAGGACCTGGCCTTTCAGAGACATTACTTCCCCGGCGGGTCTGGGCAGTGTGCAGGGACGGCCGGACCCCACGCCGGCCTCGGGGCCCCACAGGCCCACGCGCCCTCCCGCCTGGCGCCTGCTGCCCGCTCCAACCCTACAGGCTCTCGGTGGCCTGGCGCAGCGTGCCCAGAGCTGGTTTGTCCTTCAGTAAAACGGGGGGCTGGGAGGGGAGCGAGGGACCCCTCGGGGGAGTCACAACTGTCTGATGTCCCAGACCCCTGACCCCGGCTGCTCCCCCAACTGTGGAGCTCGGCAGGGACGGGACATTGCAGCCAAACCCGCCCCAGGAGCCCCTTGGCTGGGGGCCGAGCCGGGACCGGCCAGGGACAGGGAGCCCCAAGTGTGGTGTGTCCTGGGGGGCGGACACCAGTCACCCGGGCAGAGCACCACAGCCGGGCCAGGTGGAGGCGGCTTGGGGGAGGGGATCTGGGGGGGTCCCTGAGGGCTGGGAAGGGGCCAGGCAGCCCCCCCGCAGCTCATTCGGCCCCTCTCTGGGCCCCAAGGGCCACCCCGGCCGTGGAGGCCGAAACACCCAGGCGTCCGCCCGCCTGCCCTGTTATTAATACTAGTGACATTTACAAAGGGCGGCCGGACTCTCAGAAAGTCAGATTTCAAAGTGTAACTGGCTGGAGTTTGGCTCCCCAAGGCCACGGCCCCTCCAGGGCTCGGGCCCCCGAGCCCGGCCGCAGCTCCGGCCCTGACATTTACGCTCCATGGCTGCTTCGGCCTCGGCGACGCCGCTCCAAGTCCCTATGGGTGGGGCTGGGGGACGGGCCGAGGCTCTGCCACCCCCTGAGTCCCGGACGGGCCCAGCTGGCAGCTCTCGGTTCCGGTCGCACCTGCGCAGCCCAGCACAGACGTGGCTCAGGAACCTGGGCATTGGGGGGAGGGCCCTGGGGACCCGGGGGGTCTCGGGCGGCCGTGCAAACACCCTGCGGGCCGGTGCGTGGGCACGGATACCCCTCTTCCCCAGGGAGGGGCGGCAGCCGCCACCAGGAAGCCCCCCTGGGTGCCGGCACATCCCCCTCTCTCCAGGGACTTCCACATCCCAGAAGGCTGTCTGCCACCCGGGGGCTCTGGCCCACCACGCCCCAGCAACACGATGCACCCCCACTCCTCCTGCAGGTCCTGCTCTGCCTCAGGACCCCCCTTCACAGGCCCGGAGCCCACGGGAGGGTGGGGGCTCAGCAGGGACAGAGCCTTGGCAGTGGGGCCGCAGGTAGGGGTAGGGTTGGGGCACAGGTGGACCTGGGGGTCGCCCAGCCCGGCCCTCAGGCCACCCCGAAAGGTCGGCTGCTTGGTCTCCTTGGGGCCTGACCGGGGCCACCCCAGGCCAGGCGCCCCCGATCCCTGCACATCACGGGAGCCGCAGGGCCAGGAGGCGACGCGGGACAGCCCTGCTTGGAGCCAGGGGACCAGACCAGCTCCGAGGGCGCAGGCAGAGCGCGCAGGGCACCCACACGCCAGAGCAGGCCCCACCCCGCTGCCTCCCCCCCAGGGCTGAAGTTCCTCTGGGGGGGGGGCTCGAGGACTCGAGGGTGTGACAGCCGGGAAGCCGCCCCGAGTCACCACACGCAGGAGGAGGAAACGTGTTTTCTGATTTAAGCGGGAGGGACGACACCCATCCCGAGGCGTCCTCAGCGCCCCCCACCTCACTCCCAGGACTCTGCCCGGCGCTGGGGGGCCCCGCCCGCCGCCTGGCCGTGGAGTGACCCGGGGACAGGCCTGGAGTGCGGCTGCCCCTCACAAAGATGGCTCTGTGGGGGTGCAGTGCCCCACCCCCCGCAGTGAAGACACCCCCGGGGCTGGCTGCAGTGGGGGGAGCCAAGGCCAGGCCCCCTCCTCGGGCAGCCGCAAACCGGGAGGCCGCCCCGGGAAGGGCGGGGGGGGGGGCTCGGCCCTCACTGTCTCTTCCCACTGGCCTTCAGCTCTGCACATAAACAGTCTAAATTAGGAATTAAAACATCCCGAGACCCGACCAGCGGGGCAGGCCGTATTTCAAACTCGCAGGGAGACGCCCCACCGGCCCAGCCCTGACCTCGCTCACAGGACTGCGCGGCGCGGGGTGGCTGAGGACCCGGTGTTGGCCCACAGGACACGGCCCAGCTCACCCCAGGGCTGGGGGTCGGGGACAGAGAAAGGCCCGGAAGAGGCTCTGGCTGGGTGGCCCCTCCTCGGCCTCCCGCTGCCCTAGACAGGCCAGGCCCTCCCTGCTCCTAAGGATGCAGTGAGACCCTAGAACTGAGGCGGGAACGCCGGTGGCGCGGCCTGGGACGGGGACTCCCTCTGAGGGGGAGGCTAGGGACGCACGGGGTCCCTGGGGAGGATGGCTCTGGTGGGGCCCAGCCCCCCAGGCTGGCCTTAGCCGACACCGCCTTGGCCCTGGGGAGGAGGCACCCCTCTACCCGGAGCCCGCAGGCACACAGGAGGCCAAGGCAGCGTCCCCAAGCTGCCCTGGGGACAGTCCCCTGCCCTCCCACCTGCTCAGAGCTGGGCGGGGTCTCCTGAATCCCAGAGGCTGGCTGGGCCTGCCGGGCAGTGCGGGGCGCTGGGCAGGCCCTGAGGGGGGCTGGGAGAGGGTTGGGGGCAGAGGCCGAGGGGCAGGCGGCGGCCTGGACAGAGCTGGGGGTCTCCCGGGAGCCCCGACCCCCGCAGGTGCCTGGTCATCTAGGGCTGGGAGGGAGGAGCGGCGGATGCTTCTGGGGCTCTGGCGTCTGCCTGCCGGGGGCTGCTGCAGGGTGGGGGGGGGGGGCCCAACCCGTTCACTGACACCCTCTGAGGGCTCCGGCCATGGCCACAGCAGCAGGGCTGCTGGGGTGTTGGGACCTTCGGCTCCAACCACACAGCAGAGGCGGGGAGGGGCAGAAGCCACTGGGCAGGTGTGGGCCTCGGGCTGCCACACCCCCAGCAAGGACCCCTCCGCAGACCCAGGCCCAGCACAGCCCCAGGCCACACATCCCGGGCTCAGGGACAGTGACAGATGGGGCGGACATCCTGCACCTCGGTGGCTCCTGCACACCCCACCACTGTGCATCCCACCCTGCGGGCCCTGCTGAGCGGTAGGAACACCACGTGTGGCCACGCACACTCGGGAGCACACGCCATATGCCCTGCCACCTGGAATGCTCCAGAACCTTCCCTCCTGCTGCCATGACTCTGGGAGTCTGCCAAGCACCCCCGGGGCCGACGCGCCCCCTCGGCACGTCCCCAAGACCCCACTGTGGGCAGACGCATCACAGACGGGCAGGGACTCTGCAGAGCCTGAGACCCCGGTCCCTGCCCACCTGCGCGCATGGCCCGGGGCACGGCCTCCCTGTCACCAAGGCCAGCAGGACGGGCCGGCAGGGCCTGGGCACCATGGGGCCCCCGCCGGTCCCTGCTCGAGGGGCCCCTGCATCTCGGCCCAGCCCCGAGCCAGGCCCCGGAGTAGAACCTGCTCCAGCTCTCCCTGTGCCCGGGCCCCTCGCACACACTCGCCCCTTGTGAGCAGAGGAAGGGGGTCCCCGGACCGCTGGCCTCCAAATGCACGTGCAGGACGATGGCGGCTCATCGGGGCGAGGGCAGAGTGGAGACCATCACGGGGCATCCCCTGCACCTCTCCCACGGCCGCACAGCTCGGGGCCTCCGAAGCCACCATAATGTGCCACCCCCACGCCCTGGGGGCGTCCTAGGCCACCTCTGGGTGCAGGAGCCCCCGCTGCAAACATGTCTCTGGGCCCTCAGAGTGCTCCCGCCCGGGCTGGGCAGACGGGGTGTGGACGCCGGGCCCAGGCGGCTGCCGCGAAGCAGACGCGGGATCCCCTGCTTCCTGCATTTGGGGGACCCAGCACTGGCGCCTGCAGGAGGGGTGGACGTGGCCCGGGGGGCTGGGCGGGGGCCCCGGGGGCTCTAGCGGGAACAGCCTCTGCACGCACCATCGCTTTATGTAACGCAAGCGGCGGCGCCTCCAGGCCAGGCCGGTAAACCAGGAGCGGCTGGGGATTAGCGACAGGCGTTGCCACGGCAACCCCATCAGTGGAAACATGTCGTGGTGCGGAGCCTTCCCCGGGCGCAGCAAAGGTAAAGGAAACCCCAGAGATTCATTAGCAACAGGTTCCCATGGCAACCGCACCAAGCTCATTAATAATTTTTTTTTATTCCGAGTGTGGGTGTTGAAATTCTCCAGAGGCCGGATGCGCGCAAACACGCGCCAGCTTCTCCCACCCGCGGCCCGGGCGCCTGCTCCTCGTCCCGTGGCTGGGGCAGCAGCACTGGCCCCCGCCCCACCCGCGTGCCGGGACTCGGGGGCTCCCCACAGCCCGGGGCGGCCGCGAGCCCCTGCCCACCGGGGCGGCCTGTCCACGCGAGACCCAGCGCGGAAGGGCCGCTCAACCCAGGGGGCGGCCGCCCAGAAGCCTCTTCTAGGCCCCCCGGGCGGCGGCTGCCCACCCCACAGGGAAAACCCAGGGCATCTGCAGGGGTGGGGGAGGAGCTGCATCCTGTGGGGTCACCAGGGCTAACCCAGAACCGCTGGTCAGAGACCCATGGCAGGTGGGAGCCGTGAGCGGTGACCAGGTGCTGCCCGGGAAGACGGCTCCCAGCTGACCTAGCAATTCCGCTCCTTGGCACACACCCCGGGGAAACCGAGGCCAGGGCTGCAACCCACAGCACAGGGACGGTCAGCACGGTCAGAGGCAGAAGCAGCCGGAACACCCACCCACCACGGACAGTCATCATGTGGCCACGCTCGGCGCTCCACCTCGAGGAGGAAGCCGCGGTGTGGACCGGCCTGACATCGGGCTCAGTGAGAGAAGCCAGACGCGAGGCCCCGCGCCGCGGCTCCATTTACAGGAAGCAGGCGACTCCGCAGACACAGAGCAGACCCGTGGGGGGGGGGGCGGCTGCTCACAGGCACAGGGTTTCCTTTCGGGGTGATGGAATGTTCTGGAATTTACTGCAGGGCAGCTGCACAACTCTGAGCACAGTAAAAACCGTCGCACTGCGCGGCACGAGCGCGTGATGTGGCCGAGTGACATCCCCGCAGACGGCCCCCGCCGTGCGTGCCCCGGCCGCCCACCTGACGCTCCCGCGCAGAGGCTGTGGAGCCTCGGGAAATCCCGCCGCTAACGAACGCGTCAGGGGCGCCTGGTTCCAGCTCACACACGGGAGCACGGCCCCCGCCAGCGAGGCCGGGGCAGCGGGAGGCACAGGAACGTGGCCGCTCCTCATTAAAAGGCGAGGCAGGCCTGGCGCTCTTGCCCGCGCCGGTAACAGCAGCTGCCGGCCGGACACCAGACGCGGCCAATTACCCAATTAGGAGCAACAAAACCGCCGGGCACAGGACACGGCGGGCGGGCGGCCTGGGGCCGCACTTTCATGCCTGACGGATGGGAGAGGACCGGCTTCCAGTCCCAAAAGTGCGGGAAGGAGAAGAGGTGTTGGCAGGGGCGGGTCTGGACGGGAGGCTGCGGGCGCTGGCGCTCTGCCCGGACTTAGGGGCAGCGCAGGGGCGGGTGCTGCGTGGCCCTGGCGGTGCTCTCGGGAGGGCGTCCCTGCCCGCTGGCCCCAGGGAGGGGCCTCAGGGTTGGCCTCAGGGGAGACGCCTGGCAGGGCAGGGGGTGGGCACCCCTAGGCCGTTCCCTGGGCCCGAGGCTGGATGCCCCCCAGGCTGGGCTGGCTGGGCACCCTCTCTCCGGCCAGAGGCTCCGTGGAGCCGTGGCCGTGCAGAGCCGGGCTGGGCTCCTTAAGGACGAGCTGTTCTTCTCCCTCCTTAATCGAGTGACCCAGATTTCGATGGTAGGTGAAAAAAAAGAGGCCGTGGAATATCAAGAAGGAATGTGGCCGGGAGTGCCGGCAGGCCCGGCGTTTGAACAGAGAGTGTGGTCTGAGGTTGCCATCGGAGAACCTCCCTGCCCCTGGCCCGCCCTGCAGGCCCTTCCCACGACACCACGTCTGGCCACTAGAACGTTCCGTGGGTGGCGTGTGCACCTGCTGCCCTGCCACCCTCTGCCTCCCTGACAAGGGCGCCACTGCGCTCAGCAGCACTCCTGGGGGGTGTCCCCAACCCCTGCCCACCCTGATACCCAGCCGCTCACGGCCCGGCCACCCCAGTCCCACCTGCCCCTGTGCGGGTGCCCTCCCCGCCCAAGAACCGCAGGAACCAAACCCCCTGAGGTGGGACGCCCGAAGCTCGGGGCCCCGCCTGCCTGCCGCTTCGGCGGCCAAAACACACAGCCGCCAACCGAACAGTTGGGAGAAGGGGCAACTCAGCTGTCACAACCCGCAGGGGCCGCAGGTGGACCCAGCCTCCCTGCGTGGCCTCTGTCCAGGGACCCATGCGGCGTACATGCCCCCTGCTTGCCAGTCGCCCAGATGCCGTTTGGGTGTTCGGATGGAAACAGCTCAGGATGTGCAGAGTTGGGGGCCACCCAGGGCCCCAGGCAGCTGCGGGTCCTGATGACAGGGGTGCTATGTGCCCCAGACGCTACTCGGGCCACCTGACCCCAAAACACTCTTCCCTGTGTCCTCGAACTCAAGCTCACCGGCCCCTGTGCTCTCTCTAGCAAGGGGACCAGGCCCACGGTCTTTGCTTGTCCCACCCAAGGACGGCATTCGGGGGCTTTGTCGGCCTCCTGGGGGGGGGGCAGGGTGCCCAGCACATCTGTGCCACAGGCTCGGCAAGGACGCGGCAGAGGCCAGGCGGTCTCAGACCCCCGGGCAGAGCCAACAGGCTGAGCCCCATCCACTGCTCCGCACAGGGGCGGCTGAGCCCCACATGGCCTCTGACTCCCTCAGGGAGGCACTGGGCATCCGAGGGTCACGGGTGGGAGGACCCCAAGGCCGGGTGCCCGCTGGTGGCATCTCCCTCCTCACCGTAGCAGGCCTGTCCCTCACCTGCCAGGCTTCCCGGGGACAGCAGGTGCCCTGGGTCTCACGAGCGCCAGCACGAGAGCCCTCGGCCCGGCCAGCGTGGGCCAGGACGAGGCGCGTGTGGTTCCGGCTGCCACCGGCCAGGGAGGTGTGCCGGGCCGTGGTCGGAGACTGCCCGGCAACCCCAGCAGTCCAGGGGCGCCGGCCCATTTTAATGAGGTGCTAATGCAGGCTGACTCATCCACCGCCAGGACTGGCGTCTGCTTCCAAAGACAAAGGGACGCAGCAGGACGGTGCGGCGTGGCCCCTGAGGCCTTGGCCCCTCCACACAGTCCGCAGAAGGCCGCTCCCAGCCTGTTTGGGCGCGGTTTCCAGCCGGGCTGTGTGCGGTGGGGAATTCACGGCGCACCGGGCACAGGCTGGCTGCGCGGTGGACACACCCCAGCCAGACCAGCAGCCCCTGCTCAGAACGCCGGGGAGGCCCTGGGAGGACCCCGGCCCAGCGCCGGGTGCCCCCAGCAGTGCCTCTGTCTCTCACCCTGACCCGAGGTCCCTGATGCTCATACCAGCGCCCGGCAGGGAAGGCTGGGCAGGGGCCGCCCCTCAGACGGGCACCTGGGGCTAGAGCGTGCACAGCTGCTGCAGGCCCTGGGCTTGGCGGCCCTCACCCCCCACCCAGAACAAGGAACAGAGTCTGGGTGACCAGCCAGGGACACAGGGTCCGACAGCCCTGCAGGCCAGACGGGCAGAAGCAC
This sequence comes from Cheirogaleus major, assembly GCA_963574435.1. NCBI lineage: Eukaryota > Metazoa > Chordata > Mammalia > Primates > Cheirogaleidae > Cheirogaleus > Cheirogaleus major. The sequence continues at coordinate 114,843 of CAUYPO010069033.1, read as the reverse complement.
CCGGCCACCGCACCCCACAGTCAGCCCCCGTGGCAGGTGCCACGGATAGCTCCAAGGTGGCTCCAGAGCCGGGCACCCATGGAAGGGCCACAAGAACAGGTGCAGTGGGGGTCTTGGGCCACTGACCACGTGCCCACCCACCTAGCCACGGCCACCAGGGACAGCCCAGCCCCTGCCCACCGGCCACACCCTGCCTTCACCCACAGCCCTGCCGGGCCACGCCCTGAGCCTGGACACTGCTCACCAGGGCCACCCACCTGTCTGCCCGTCCCCTGCTTCTGCCCCCCTGACCCCTCCGCAGGGTCCCAGGAAACTTGGCTCCTCCCAACAACTCCACCCAGGGACAGGCACCGACGGCCCAGGCAAGGGGGGCCTCTGGCCAGGTGTGAGGCTTCACTGTCCCCTCCTCAGGGCCACTCCCTGCCCAGGCGTCTCCCACGGTGCCACAGTCTTACTTTATCCTAAAAGCGGCGACTCCCATCAACACATCCCCACTCCTACACACTACGGGGGAAGGGCGTCCCCGGAGCAGGGACCTGTGGAGGCCACAACGGCAGGCTGGCGCGCAGGTGGGCTCGTCCCACCACGGAAACAACAGAACGGAGCTCACGCACAGGTCTGGAAGCCCTCGGGGTTCGTCCCGGCCTCTCCCGGTCCTGGTGTGGCTGGCGGTCCCTGTGGGCCGCGGCTCATGGCCGCCTTGCCCCAGCTCTGCCCTGAGGACACACAGCCACCTCCGCACGTCTGTCTGCTCCTCTCGCAAGGACACCGGTCGCTGGATCCAGGGCCCCGGGTACAGCAGGACCTGGCTTAGCTGCTGACACATGCAGACACCTGTTCCCAAACAGGCCACGCTCTAAGGTTCTGGTGGACACAAACGGTGAGTGGCCCGTTCAGCCCAGCACCACGCCAGCCAGGCCGAGCACAGCATCTGCCCCGTGGCACCTACCCCTCTGGGCACGGCTGCCCCGCCCGACCGCCTCCCCTCTGCCTGGGGCTCACAGTGACGCCTGCCCGAGGGTGGGGACCCGCCCAACACCACCACCCTGCACTGCTCCGTCTTTGCTGCCGCCAGGGCCGTGTGGACCCCGCTGCGAGGCCAGCACCCAGGACACGCGATGGCCCCGGACACGGCCTCGGGTCTCACGCCAGGAATGCCACGTGCAGCTTTCACTTCACCCCTGCCTGACCCCCACGCGAGGTGGCGCTGTGAGAACCTGGGGTCTCACTAGCTCCCACAGGCCATCGCAGACGACGGCCAGGGAAGCTCCGATCTCCCCTCCGACCCTGCAGTCCGGCCAGCCCCAGGCGCTCAGGTCCATGAGGGCTACAGGCCCATTTCACAGACAGGAAAACCGAGGCCCAGGAAGTGACGTACACAAAGGTGCTGCGGCTCCCAGATGGTGACCTGCAGGGTCGGAGTAGAGGTTCCCCCCCACCAGCCAACCGCGGACTTCGAGGACACCAAGTCTGTCTGCCCTGATGGCTCTGCCACCTTCTGGAAGAATCTGCCCCCCGAGTCTCGCCCCTCCTCACGAATGTGCCTGATGCGGCAAACGCCCCACGCAGGCTGGGGCAAGGGACGGCGTGACGGGCCTGCGCCCTGCCGGCCACCCAGACCCCTCTGCACAGGCACCAGGGTCCAGGGTCCAGGGTCCAGGGTCCCAGGCATGGGACGGAATTTGCCCACCTGGGCAAACTGGGCTGGGAGGCCGGGCTGTGCCTACCAAGGAGGACCGGCCTGTCCCCCACCTCTGAGCAGGCCTGGGGGGCTCCTCCTGCTCCGGGCCCCTCCCTGCCGCCACCAGCCCCCCCCCCCCACGCCAAGCGCCGGCGTCGCCACCCACTCAGCAAGTGCCTTCATCAGCGCCGGCCACTGTTGTGCCCACACGGCTCGTCTGCAGGGAAACAGCTCCGCCCGCCGTCGCCCCGAACAGCGGGAACAGCCACGGCACAGCCCACGCGGGTCGGGCGGGTCCAGCCAGCCCGGCCGGGGCTCAGACTCTCCCTGGGCCTTCGTCTGGGGGCAGGACTAGTGGGGCCAGACCAGCCAGCGTCAGGTGCTCACCCCTGGGCGGTCAGAGGGGCCTGCTCGCCCTGGGGCAGTTTGGGGTGACCCAGTCCCCTCCTGGCCAGGCCGGCTCCCAACCTGGGCCAGGAGAGCCGGGGGCTGGGAGGGGCTGCCTCGGTCCTCGTCAGCATCACACTTAACACGGGGTGGGGGGAGCCCCTGAAACCTGCCCACACCCGAGACGGACGCCGTGCCAGGCCACAGAAGGACGGGCAGCTGACCACGTGCCCTGGCAGTGTGGGGGTGGCGGTGAGATGACCAAGGGTGCCCCGTGCCCCCCGCCCGGCACACGCCAACTCTGCACATTTGCCAACGTCCCTGCTGAACCAAACCCCCAGGCGCTGCCAACACCTGCCTCTCCTGCCACCGGGGCCACCTCCTCCCGGCTCAGCACGAGCGTGGGGGCCAGGGACACCCAGCTGCCACGCGGCGGCACGCCCCTCGCGTCCCCCAAGCGTGTCTGTTGCACAAGGACCGTTCTGGCAAGACGACGAGCTGCTACTCAGTCCCATCTGCCACCCTCGGCGGGCACGGCGCTCTGGGCAGGGAGCCCAGACCCGCTGCCAGCTCTCCCGGGCCGGCCGGGGGCCTTCCCCCAGCACGTCACACCTGGGCTCTCGTCCCCACCTCCAACCCGGGCCCCGGGTTCCTGCCAGGATGGGCGGCTGGTCCCTGACCTCCCGCGTGGAGGTTCACCCTGGGGCTCCCCCCCGGCCGAGCTGTTCCAAGATGCCAAAATCAACCACGGGGGGGTGAAGAGCAACCCCTCTTTGGGCCAGGGAGTCAAACAGCCGCCGGTGCGGAGGAGAGAGGTGTTCCCTGCCCTCCCGGCCGACATCTGCATAGACTTGGCCTCAGACTTGGCCACCGCCGGCCAGAGCGTCTGACAAGCCGGCCCATCACCCCCCACCCTGTGTTCCTCGCACCCTGACCCCGGAACAGGGTGTCTCGCCACCAGCTCCGGGGAGCCGGCCTGGTCGGGCTGCCTCACCCCGGCCCACCGCATAGGCAAGGTCCCCGCCAGCTCCCTCGGCCAGGACGGAGCCTGGTGGTTGAAGGCGACGAGTCACGGGCCCAAGGGCTCTTACTGAGGGGCTGGCACGAGCCCCGTCATCAGGGCCTCGAAGGTGCGCTGTGCCCCACCCAGACCTGCCCCTGCGGTGCCCTCCACCTGCCCTCCCGCCACCTCCCCTCCGTCTCTCACCGAGCCGGTCCCCTGCGTCCCCTGGCCAGCCCATTCCCCCTCTCCAAACACCCTCAATTCTCCATCTCACCCCTCTTGGCCCCGCAAGCTCCCGAGGGCAGGCTCGGGGTCTGCTGTGTGCACCCCACCCCGAGGCCTCTGCGGGACTCCCCGGCCCACCTGCCTCTCACCGTCACACCAGCTATAGGGACACACTGCGCCTGCCTCAGGACATTTGCATGGGCTGTTCCTTCTGCCTGGCCCCTGCTGCTCTGGCACGCCCGTGCAGGTCTGTCCAAACGTCCCCTCCCACAGGTCACAGGTCCCTGTGCCCATCGAGCAGCCCCTGTCCGGCCCCTCCCACCCTCCAAAGGGTCCCCACCTGCCTCTAGCACCAGGCTCAGGCTGACCTCACCCGACCACAGAACGTGGGCACCCAACAGGCCAGGCACCTGCTCGAGCCCTGCAAGGCTGAGCCCCGGGGTGTGGCCAGGAGACACCTGCTGATTGGAGCAGCCGGGGCCCAGCGTTGACAGAGCCCCCCGAGACCCACACACACACACGGGGCCTCCCCAGTGTCCAGCTGGGAGGGCCGGGGCTGCAGCGGCCCCCACAGGGCTGAAGGCCACACCCAGAGGCTCCCTCCACCCCCAAGGACCCAGGTGGGGGCCCCCACTCAGACAAGACTGAGGGCGGGGGTGGGGACCTTTCCATGTTGGAAACCCAATTAATTTAGCTGTAATCACATAAAGCAGCATTCAAGAAACTTCAATTAGATATACTTAAAAATATACATCGTTTTGTAAAAATCTAACTATTGTGTACTTAATAATTTGAAAAAGATAAAAACCATTTGTTATTTTTAAAGTTAATCCACCTTTTAATGACTTTGTTGTGTTTTTTTGTTGGAGAGCATTTGAATATTTGGTGTAGCACAGAGGCCTGGAGGTTCAGCTGTTCCTCTAGATGGGTGTCAGTCATCTGTGACCTTAAGAACATCTTGATTTGGGTCAGGTAGGAGAATGTAGATTCACAGCAAGAAGAGGTTGAAAAGCAAGAAAACATTTTGGGGGCATGTTGCCAAAGGTGTGGGTATCCTACTGCATTTTTCCAAGTTTCAATTGCATCTTTCTTACCATCAATAATGACTTTAAAATGTCATCTCCTGAGAGCTCAATCAATTCCATCTGTAGTTCTTTAGGTGCCTTGGTATATCAGCTAGGCGAGGCTGAAATGCTAATTTGAGTGTGATGTCATGACTCTCAAAGTCAGTGAAACTTTCACCACATTCTCCAATTAATAGTCTATAACAGCTGCGTATTCCTCAATTCACATACATCATCCTGCTCATCAACGACCTATGCTAGATGAGGAGAATGTTCGTCCGAAATTTCCTTCAGAAGAAGTGTTTGGAAAAAAGATAGCTGTTTTCAAAATGCTTGGATTTCTGGCCACATGTCATATACAGACTCAGTTCTACCTTGCAAATATTCAAGCAATTTTGATTTGACTTGAAAAATCTTCTTTCAATAATTCACATCGCTGAATCTGTTCTTCATAAAATCTATCTGTTCTCACCGAGATAAAATTTTGGCTAACACCTGTCCCTGCGACAGCCAACGTGCCTTAGAATGACATGGCAAATCCACACTGAATACTCTTATCCTTCAACTTCAGCATGTTGTGAAACTGATAATGCTGGGTTGCATCCGCACAAATACAGTTACCAATACTTATAACTTGTTGCAAACTGTCACTTAAAATAGTAGCTTTAGCTGATGCAAGATACAACGAGAAGAAATGAGAGCATCAGGATCTGTTAATAGTTTTTTTACCTGTGCAATAAACCCTTCATGTTTTCCTGTCATGGAAGGTGCACCCTCTGTACACTAAAATTTACCAAATTCACTAAATTTACCAAATTCAGTCCAACTTCACCACATTTATCTTGAAAGTTGTTGAAAATATCTTATTTCCCGTGTTCTGTCTGCAAGAGTGTCCAAAGAGAGTAGTAACTCTTTGTAGCAAAGAAAATCTTCTGTTATGACCAGAATGAAGTATAAAACCTGCACCCAGACAGTAGTATCAGTTGATTTATCCAAAGAGATTGAGTAATATATATTTTCCTTTTGAAGTGTTGCCGGAAGTTGTCCTGTTAAGTTGACGACTAATTCATGCTGCCGGTCAGTTATGGTTCTCCTTGAGAGAGGCAGCTGTCTGTACTTTGAAACATTATTGGGGTCTAAGCATCCTACAAACTTGGACAATGCATTCTTCCAGTTTCTACATAACTGAATTGCTTCCCTTTTTTCCTCAAGTCATAAACTACTTTATAACTTCCTTCAGTGGCATTATTTCCAGGTCTTATTGCTGCTTGAAAGAACTGTCTTTGTTTTTGCTTTTCATCTTTTAATTTCTACAATATAACCTCTTGCGCCTCTCCTCCTATTTAAAATACTCCTTATGAGTATTATAAGCTGACAAGCATTGAATTTCTTTAAATGTTGACATTGCAGTATCACAAAGCAAGCAAATCATCTTATCTTTAGCAGAAACAAGATGGCATTGCAATTCCCAATTCCCATTTAAAAAATCTGTTTCCTTCCTTCAGCGTTCTCTTGGTCTCCTTTGACAGGATGGGCCATTGAGCAGACAGAATTAAAAAATACCGTCAAGCTGTGCAACTATTCACAAATCCCATCTCAAACAGAAACACAAGTGCACCATTGTCAAAAGCTGAGAACAGACATGGGTGCACTCGACCCCATGAACTCTCGGTCAGGCCGTCTCCTCCCCGCCTACGGCGACTCAGGCCTGTGTCCCCGAGTCCGCCGGCAGCCCAAGGCTCGCTGGGCCTTGCTGGCGTTGTGTCCATCGAGACGACGTCATGCGGATGTATGGTCCCACTGCCTGACAGTGAGAGTGGTGACTTGCCCGTCAGTGGACCTGACTGGGAGATGTCCCCGGCCTTGTGCCAGCACCCCAAGAGGGGCAAGCGGCCCCCACGTCCCCCTCCCCAGCAAGCCCCTCCAGTTCTCAGTGCAAATGCCTCCCTCGTGAGCCTACTCTTTCCCTCCTGTGCTGCCTGGGGCCGGGCTGGGGGGGGGGCTGCCTCCCCAGGCCCGAGACGAGCCCCGAAGTCGGCACGCACCTGCCCCAGCCCGCACTCAGCAGTGCTCAGCCCCAGCCGGCGCTGCACGGTGGCCTCGCTCCGCCACTGGCCTCGCAACGCCAAGATGCCAGGCGGTGGCTTCAGAGACTAACAGACGCTTGTCCCTGTCCCTCTCCCGCGTCCTGTGTGCCGACCCCACAGCTCCAGGGCCCAGGGGAGGCTGGCTCTGGGTAGGGGCCCCTTGTGGCCCAGAGGGGCTGGGCCGGCCGGGTGTGTCCCCTCTGCTTTCCCATCACCCGACCAGGGTCTGTGGCGGGGCCTCTGCCCAGCCCCTGCTCCTGAGCGCCCCCAGCTCAGGGCTCCTGACCTTTAGCAACAGAGGCTGCTGCACAGACCCCCAGACGTCCGGAAACTGCTCAGACCGGGTTCGAGGGTAGGAGGTGCGTCAGGGGAAGGCCTGCTCCCCCTGCCCCGTGCACGCCAGCCGTGGGGACAGGGGAGGGACACGCCGCCTCCGGGTCACTGCCCTGCACCCCTGCTGGGTGCCCAGGGAGCACGTCCCAGCCCGAGAATGTGGAGTTGTAAGAGGCGCGCTCAGGACCTATCCGGCTGGCCCAGCCCATCTGGGCTCTATGTGGATCTGCCCTTTGGCGGCCGGATGACCTTGGCACAACCTTTGCCCTCTCAGAGCCCTGGGACGTGGGGTGTTTGGTGCCTGGACCCCAGGGGACGCTTCCTAGAGCCTTCTGCCATCCCCAAGCCCCCAGGTGCCCCTGTGGTCACCTTAAAGGCCCTGCAAACCTGCAGCCCACCCCCTCACTCTCCAGGGAACCGAGGCAGGGCCCCGGGTCCTGGCCAGAGGGAGCCCCTGGGAAGCCCCCACCCCGCCTGGGTGCTGGGACGCCAGCAGCCACGCTGAGGCAAACGCAGAGTCGGGAGCCCGAGGGCAGAGCGTGACCCAGTGGGGCGGCTGCAACACACGTCCCACCCACCTTCCTCTATAAATAAACTGAGTAGGAGAAACAGCGCGCGCCCCAAAAGTTCCAACACAAGTATATTTTTAAATGCAAAGTAAATCAATAAGGATAAAGGGCGTCCTCGGAAGCTCCTTCGCCTGGGATCACAGTCACCCTTGAGTCAAACCAGAACGCACGTTCATCTGTGCCTGGGCCACCTTCTCGGGGATTCCAGAAAGTTCCGGGGCTTAACGAAGGTCCTTTCCTGCTCCCAGCTGCTGGTGGGATCCCAGCTCCGGCGGGGTGCGGCGGACGGCAGCTGAGAGCTCGCTGCCTCCAGGGAGCATGAGATCTGCGGGCAAATCCCATCACCCTCCCTGTGGAGTTACCCTCTCTCTGGGAAGGATAAAGGACCCTGCCAGGGGAGATCAAGGCCTCGTCCTGCTCAGGACACCCCACGGTCCCTGCAAGGCCTGGGCCACGCCAACCGCCCCGCTCCAGCCGCCCCTCCCAACTCCAGGAATCCGAGTAGCCATGTAGCGTGTCAGTCCACACGGGCTTCCCCTCGTAAGCCAATCCCCCACCTGTCCAGGCCTGTGGCTTATTTTAGGTTCTGAGTCCCGGACACGAGTCCCCACGCTGGGGCCTGGCACCTGCTGGAGGTCAGCACCGTCCCCACCCGCCTGGGGGCCCTGACAAGCCCACCCCCCTCGACAGACGCAAGGCTTCCAAGGAGCCGAGAGTAAAGGGTTCCTGGGACCTGAGCAGATCGGGGTGCCCTGAATCATCACTTCTCAGGGTATGGCACAAACGGTCTCAAGGTGGTGACACCAAGCAAGGTGGGTCGTCCCGCCTGCAGGGGTGGGGCAGCTCTCAGCACATCAAAGTCCCCTCTGCAAGGGCCAGCCATGCTAGGTGCCTCCGGGGCCACAAGGGCATCTGCGGGCCCTACCTGCTCAGCCTGGAGGGCTAACCCCACTTGGGTGAGGCCAACCGGCTCACACCTTCCTTGCACAGAGCAACGCAAACAGCCTCAGTGGAAGTCCTCAAGGATGCGGCCAGCCAAGAACGCCAGGGTCACGCTCAGAAACCCAGCCTCCAGGGGACAGAGCAGCCAGACACGGGGCTGTCATGAGAGAGAAAGTCCAGACCTCCCCCGCCTGGCGAGCACACGCCTGACAACAAGGGACATGAGGCTTGGCACAGGGCCAGCCCCAGTCTTGTCCCCTCCTGCCCCTTCCCCAGGGCTGGCCAGCACCACCGGCTGCCCACCACACCCTGCCACCTCCCTGCCACAGCACAGCGTCTGGGTCACCTCTAGCCTGGGCTCCGGAGAGGAGATGACTTACAGCCACCCCACAAGGTCAGCCCCGAGCCACGGACCAGACTCCTGACAGGTGCCCACCTGACAGCAGACACCTCCCTCAGGCTGCAGAGGACAAAGGCCACCCCTGGAACCCGGTGCCATGTTGGAGGCAGGCCCCTGGCCACGGCCACGGCCCACTGACCCTCGGACCACGACAGCCTCCTCCAACAAGCAGAGATGAGTCTGACTCACCCGATGTTTGGATTTAAGAAAAGAGAAACATGGGCTTTATTACTTTTTTTGGTACAGATTCCTCTTTTGTATTTAAAATTTATACAGTTAAACACACAAGGTAGCGAAGTGTATACACACATTGCTCATGTAGTTCTGTCTGTCTCCTCACCTCTGACAGGGAAAGTTTACGGGCACAGCGCCAAGCCCTCTCCGCAGGCCACCCCCCCCCCCAGTCCCCAGACCCACGTGGGGGCAGTTAGGAGCAGCACCCACAGTCTGGCCACCAGCTAAGGCATGAGAGATCCAGGGGGAGGCAGGCACAGGGGGTGCCAGACCTATGTATCCCATAAATGCCCCTGGCCCTGACCCAACTCTGTTCTGGAACATTCTCGTTGCCCCTTACTCAGAGGCCGAGCGATGCCAGGCCATGAAGGGCTGGGGAGAAAGGACTCTAGTGTGCGGTGCCAGCTCCTCCCCGCCCCCACCCCCAGCTGCGCATGACTTAAATCAGCCCCAACACCGAGTTCAGCCTGAAAAGGCGAGTTCACGACCAACGTCACCGCTGCTCTCCGTGGAAAAGGACCAGCGAGCCCCGGCACCCCTCACAGGCCCCGCGGGTCTCCGCGCGCTGAGCAGCGCAAGGCGCAGACTGGAAACTTTGCGCCCCTCACTCTAGTTCCCTGCGACCTCCCCGTCCCCAGCTCGGGTCCTGCCTCAGCCGGACCTTTAGAAAGCGCCCCCCGCCCGGGAGGAGGAAGGATTCCCGTCCCGGCCTCCCCCACGGGCGACAAGGAGTTCCGACCCTCCCTCCCTGCCACTCGCTCCCCTCCACGCCCGCGGTGGCCTCACCGCCTCCCTTCCACCCTCTCCAGTCCCCGGAATGGGGACTCCCCATCCGAGTCGAGAGGAACCGCCGTCGCCCCCGCGTCCCCAGCCCACGCCAGGGCCCGCGCGCGGCGGCGCACGCGGAGGGAGTCCCGCGCCCCGACCCCGCAAGGATATGGGTTACACACCAGCCGGAGGCACCAGCTGCGCGGCCGCGTGGTCTGACCGAGGCAGAAAAAGACCGTGGCCGCCAGCGCCGGGTACGGGACAGGCTGCTCCCCGTCGGCGCCCAGCTCCGCGCCGCGCTCGGTCGCCGGACTCTCGGGGGGCGACGCGCCGGGCTCGGACCCCCGCCCCGCCTCGCTCCCAGGAGCCCTGGGGCTGGCCGGGTACGCCCCTGCCGACGCAGGGCCAGGGGCAGGCGCGCCCAGGGGCACGCGGACCTCGTCGGCTGCCGGCGCGCCCTCGGTCATGGTGGCGGCGGGCAGCACCTGCGGAGGACAGCGGGTGACCCGGCCGGCACCGACACCCCCGCCGCCGCGGGCGGAGCTGCGGGAACAGCGCGGCAGCCGGGATGTCTTTGTCTTTCCCTATTAGAGACAAACGCGCCCCCCGCCCCCGCCCGCCCCCCCTCCCGCGAGGGTTGGGCCGCCCCGCCCCCACCGCCCCGGCGCGGGGGCGGGAGCCGAGGGCCCCGCCGGCCCCGCTCAAGTTGAAGGGGGTCCCGGGCGTGCAGCGGGCGCGTCCCCGCGCGTCTCACCTCGCTCCGGCGGCCGGCGGCGTCCCCGCGGGCATCGCCCGGGCGGCGCGGTCACCGCAGACCCAGCTCTGTGCCTGGCCCGGCCCCGCTGCGAGCGCCGCCCCCGGCCCGCGCCCCCGGCCCGCCCGGCTCGGGCTCCGGCTCTGGCTGCGGCTGGACCCGCGGCGGCGACGGTGGCGCCCGGCGCAGGAGGGACCGCGGCCGGGGGCGCTAGGCGGGGAGCCCGGAGCCCGTCCGCGCGCGGCGCAGGAAACTTCGGAGTGAGCGCGGGGGGCGGGGGCGGGGCGGGGCCGGCGCGGGGGGGGCGGGGCCGAGGCCAGGGGGCGGGGCGGGGCCGGGGGCGCTCCCGCGAGGGCGGGCGGGGGCGCAGGGCAGGGTCCGCGCCCACCCGGGACGCGCGCTCGCGCGACCTCTCCCCGGCCGCCGGCCCCGCCCCGCCTGGCCCCGCCCGCAGGGTGGAGCCGGCTCCGCCCCGCCTCCCCCCCCCCGCGCAGCACCAGGGGGCGCTCGCGGGAGGCTCGGCCGGGTGGGAGGGGGGAGTCGCGCCGACGTCCTTCCCCGCCCCCAGCTGCGGGGGCGGCCCGAGCCGCGGATGCGGCGCCCCGCCCCCACTCCCGCCCCGCCGCCCCTCCCCCACTGCGACGGGCCGGGGTCGGGCGGGGGGCGCGGTGAGCGCGGTGTTGTGACCGAGAAGCGGCGCTCCCCTCCCCCGCCGTGTGCGCAGAGCGGGGGCTGAGCGGGGGCGGATGCACCGCGTGTCCGTGGGTGGGATCCCCGCCCCTGCCCGACACACTCGCGCGCACACGCACAGTTCCCCAAAACTTGCCAGTGCCCAGCCCCCCTGTGCGGGGATCTGCGGGAGCCTGGGCGTAGGACCCAGACCCCTGTGCCCTCCCCCCGAGATGGCCGGGGTCCCCGTGGGGATGGGGAGGACTGGACCCCTCCCCCACAGACAGCAGCACCTCTGGCCAGGAAGCCCCCACCAGGCCACCAGAGGGCCTCCCCGTCCGGGAGAGCACATCGCTGGGGCGGCGGTGGCCCTTGAACACTAGGGCTGGGGGACCCCGTTCTAGGGAGGGGTCGCAGACACCGGAACTGGCTCCTGGCTCCTCCCCACCCTCAGCTGAACCTCTCTAGGGTTTTTTGTTAGGGACGTGCGCTCTGCCAGCATCGGGGACCCTGGACTCCCACGTGTGCGTCCACCCACATTCCAGCCCACAAGGGGCTCCCTGGCACCGGGAGAGACCCCTGCTCCCCCTGGACAAAGAGCGCAGGCCCTGACCTCGCCGGCTGCTAGAGTGGGTGGAGGGCCGGGGCCCACGCGAAGACCCTGACCTAGGGAGGCTCTGGCAGGGCTTGGCCGGGTGGCCCCGGTGGAGCGCGCTGTGCGGGCAGGTTTGCTGCTGGGTGAGTACAGGTGCCACCAGAGCAGGGTGCCTGTCCTCGCCCGTGCCACATAGGCCACCCGGCCACTCAGCAGCAGCGCCTCTTGTGCATGAGAACTTTCCAAGAAAGGAAAACATTCACTCTGTTGTGATGGTCTACTTAGCCATGGAGGCCACAGCTGGTAATTAAGGTCCTCAAGGAGCAATTAAGGCCCCACCACTGAGGAGGGGCCTGGGTGAGCCCAGGGCCTCGGACTCTGCTCCAGAGGGGAGCTCGAGTGGGCGGGGCAGACGGAAGCTGAGGCAGGGTCCTGGGCAGGGGTCCCTGGAGCCGGGTTCCTGTCTCAGCGCCCACCTCGATCAAAGCCAAGGTGAAGCTAAGGGTTCCAGCTGCTGGCGCTGGTGACCTGCCGGGCAGGTGCTAGTGGACAGTGTGCTGGACGCAGGGGCTGCAGCAACAGTGACCTTTCGGGCCCTGCCCGTCCCCGGAGCTGCCTCGCTGGGCAGAGTCGGGCCACGGAGGGACATGGGCAGGGACAGGAAGGAGCCTTCACACGGCCCGGGTGTGGTGTCTCAGAACCACAGCCCCGTCCTGCCTGTCCTGCCGGCCTCACGCCCTCGGCCTCAGCGTTCACCTTGGTCAGTTGTGTCTAAACCACGAAAGGGGGGTGCAAAGAGACACGTCTGACGGCTTGTTTCGTCAGGGCCAGAAATTTGGTTAAGCTGTCTCTGGGGTCCGCTTGGCCAGGAGGGGTCCATTTAGTTGGTTGAGGGGGTTAAGATTTTATTTTTAGTTCTCAGCGCTGTGAAGGACCAGGAGAGACGGGCAGGGAGAGAAAGCAGTTAGAAGAGGCGCAGAGCTCTTTCTTGTGTAAAGGCCCTGGGGCACGTGGGAGAACGCTGGGCCAACCACAAAGCGGGGTGGGAGGCGGCAGGGCCCTGGGGTGGGCCGGAAACTGTGTTATTCTAGACTCATGGCTGTCACCCTCCTTTGTCACTGTGTCCTCCAGATGTCTGCGGAAAAGAAAGGCCATGGACTTTAAAACACATGCCTTTTTAAAGAAAGCATCTATAATCTGACAGAGCCTGCAGCCGCCAGGCACCCCCTGGCCCACTGGCAGACCTGTGCGGCCACAGGGATACCTGCAGGGCGTTTTGCACCTGGAGGTCTTGCAGGGAGACCTGCTCCTCCACACCCCTCCGAGAACGTGCTGGGACCGTCCTTGCAGGGCTCCTGTGCCGAAGCTCACTGGCTGTGTCCTTGGTGTCCCGTGGGACTGACAGGGACTGACACCCTCGAGCCTCGGATGTAGACACTCCCTGCACGGGGACATCTGTCAGCCTGAGGGTGACGCAGTTGAGGCCCGAGTCCTCGAGGCTGGCGGGGGAGACCACCTCCGCGCAAGGCGGAGAGGAAATGAAAGGCAGATCCGAGGCTGATAGGCGAGGAGAAAACCGCACTGAAAACTGCGGGACTGTGACACACTCACATCGCTAACGAGCAGCGTTGGAAAGGGAGGCGAAGCGTAGGACAATTTGGAAATTGGCATTAAAATTGTTTCATTAAACCGTACAGAGTGTTCAGATTTTTTTTTTTTAATTCTCCAGGCCTCTGGAAAATTTGGTTCTGCTTTTTGCTATTTTTTTTTTCTTTAAGGGCAAAGCTTTCACTTGACAAAGAGCAGGGCTCGGGACAAGGGACCCCTGAGTTCCGCCGGCGCGGGTGGGGCCGGCTCCCCGGGTCCGCGTGGGTCTCAGCCTTTCTCAGGGGAAGAGGGTGTCCGGGACGGGAAGGTCGGTGGGGCGCTGAGGGCACGGGTGTGTCTGCAGGGGTCCTGAGCTGCCCCCCCCGGCCCCCACTCCCCGGCCGTGGATGGTTCTCAGGTCCGGGGTCTGGTCTGCCGTGAGCTGGACCGAGGGCTGGGTGGACGGAGCCTAAGACTCAGCTGCCGTGGCTGCCCCTGCAGGTGTCTACTGGGGAGCCAGCTCTGGCATCCTGCTGCCACCTGTGACCTGCGTTCTGGGAGCAGTAAGACACGTCCCCAGGCCACCGTCACCAGGGGCCCCGCCCACCATTGCCCGGAGACCAGGCCCCGGGGTGCTCCCGTGGCGCCAGGGCCGGCCTCTGCAGGGATCGGCCTTCAGGGCAGGCGGTGGGGCAGCTCCCAGCACAGCCCTGGACCCCACCAGGCCGGATGCCTCTAGTGACGGGCGCCTCACTCCCTGCCCTGGCCCGAGCATCCTCCCTCACCCCAGCTTGAGGGTCACCTGAGACTGTGGGCGTCCACGGTGGGGATGCCAGCACCTGGCCGGCCACAGGGGCAGCGGTAGCCCTGCCAGCACTCTGCCCCGTCCCCAAATCCAAGAACAAGCTCACGAGGGCTTTCCTAAGCGAGCTATTTCCCCTCGGGCTCAGACGCCGTGACTGCAGGCGTGTGGCAGACGGGCACGAGGTGGCGTGGCCCGAGTAGCGGGCTGAGCACCTGCAGATCAGCCCGCCCTGCCCACGCGTGTCCCAGACAAGCCCCTCTGTGTCCGCGTCAGCCCCGGCCGCAGCGGAACATTACTCAGCCGTAAAGGAGGTGACATTGTGGCACCACCTGGAGGAACCCGGAGGATGTTACACGAAGTGACATGAGCCAGACGCAAAAGGACAGGTGTCCTGCGATTCCATTTTTGTGAAATTTCCTGAATAGGTAAATTCCTAGAGACAGAACAGAGCCGGGGCGGGAGGGGGATGCTGGGGGGGGGCAGCAGGGCCAGCCGGGTCCTCAGGGCAGGGGTGACGTGTGGGACTCAGCCTCTGGGTGCCCGGCGAGCCAGGACTGGGGGGCAGGGAGCTGGTGGGGCACAGCCCCCAGGTGTGCACAGGTACAGGCTGCAGGGCCGCCGAGCCCCCCATGAGCACTCTGGGGTGTGGGCTGACCTGGGAGGGGAGCGGGTGAGCTCCCAGGACGTTGGAGGGGCCGGGGAGCCGACACCCCCTTCCCTCCCCACCTCATTCCTGTGCAGCCCCCGGCTCTGCAAGACCCCCCTGCCTGCACCAGGGCAGACTCGGGGGGTCCCCGCCGGGCCTCCACGGGCCCTTTCTCAGAGAAGGGTCCCACCTCACCCCGGGAGGGTCCCACTCTGCCCCAGCCCCTCGGAGCCCAGAGAAGGCGACACCCACACGGGGCAGCACCCTGGGAGCACCGGCCGAGCGGTTTGGGCTGGAGACCTGGGTGGGACTCGGGACCAGCGTGGGCCAAACCTGGGTGCCACTCGTGGCTGCATCGAGGCAGGGGCCGCTGGGAGGCAAGGCCTCTTGGATTCCCGGCTCCTTTCGCACCTCACCCCGGGGCTGTTTGTATCTTTGCAGGTAACTGAGTTAAGTCATCAGCTGCCAAATATTTGAACAGCCCCTCCCGGGGGACGCCCCTCCTGGCTGTGACAAAGGTTGCGCCCCCAGAACCCCCAGCTGCAGCGCCAGCAGGCGGGTGGCAGACGCAGTGCCGCCCACCCGGCCACCCCGGTTGCTGGCTGCTGGCGTGGCCGGGCGGCCGCGCCCACCAGCGTCTGTGTGATTTATTGCAAACCACTTGTGCTTTGTTGAACGCGCGGCTGAGTCCACTGGATGCCGGGCTGCTCGGGGGGCCAGGCCACCACGCCGCGGGCCGGGACAGTTTTGTGGGGACAGCCGCACCCGGCAGGGGAACGTCCTGCGCACACAGGGGGCAGCCCCGGACAGCACGCTCGGCCCTCCACGATTGGGCTGCCCGCAGGGAGCCCGAGACCCCCGGCATGGCCAGCACCCTGCTCGGACACCTCCCTTCCCCGGAAAGCCCCACCCGGACCCGCCCTGGAGGGCTGACCTCCGGCGGGTGGGCAGACCCCACGCAGCCCCGCTGATTCCTGGAAAGCCGGGGTGTCCCTGCCACGGAGGAGGGGCAGGAAACGCCAGGCATGCCCGTCCTCCGTGGGAGCTGGGGGGCCGCGGCCCACAGGAGGCCACTGCGGGAGCCGCCCCGGAAGCCGCAGCACTGGGCACAGATGGCGTCTGGAAACGCACCAGCCCAGAGAGGAGCCTAGAAATATTCCAGCCCACAGGACCCTCCTGGGATGGCCCCTTCCCATGCCACACATGAGCTGTCTTCACCCAGCAGCCATTCTGCGAGGACCCCCACCCAGAACCCACCCAGCCTTCCTGGCTGTTCTGAGTATCTCTCTCTCTGCATCTCCAGCCACAATGCGTTGCTCCCAGTGAAAACGGGAGCCATCCCTACCGCCAGTCAAGCCAGCAGGGGCGGTCAGTCATCAACACTTTAGTATGAATTAGCACGTCAGACCCTGAGGTGGTAGGGAAGAGGCTGGGGGTGGGGAAGAGCTGGGGAAAGCTGGCCTCAGTGAGGGCAAAGGGTGAGGTGGGGCTGTGCAGGTGTAAGGGGCTATGACTGCAGTCCAGACAGGCACATCCACCTCCTCCGCGTGCCCAGGACGGGAGACCGGGGACTGAGCAGGGTGGGACGGTGAAGGACTGCCCAGGTCTCTGCCGGGGCAGGGAGGGGTTGGCGGTGCTGCTTGTTGAGGGGGAGCCAGAGGGAAGGAGCCTCTGGGTGGACCAGGCGGCTTCGGAGGCCTGAAGGGGCTGAGAAGGAATCGATGAGAAGGTTGGAGCCTCTGCAGCCATGGAGCTGCAGCGGCCTTGGCAGTGGGGCTCGGTCCTGCTGGGACCCCGCGGAGTCACCCCGTGGACGGGCGTAGGGGCAGCCCCTGTCCTCCTGACCCCCTGGCGCTGGCCTTTGGTCCTCCCACTGTGCTCACCCCCCAACCCCCGTCTGTCCCTGTGCCTGGCGTGTGCGCACCTGCTCTGAGTTGGGCCAGGTGGTCCCATCCTGGGGCGGGGCGCCGTGTGAGTCCCTGCTCTCCTCCCCGCGCAGCCGGCCGTGGCGGGTTCTGCACTGGGAGCCCTGTGGCGAGTGGCGCTCACGGGCAGAGGGTGGAAGCGCTGCTGCTGGGTGCTGGGTTCCGCCTCCCTTGCCGCCGCCTCGGCCCCACCAGGCGCCAGGTAGCTCCCCGTCAGGCTCCGGGCTCCACGTAGCAAGGAGGGAAACGAGGTTATTTTCCTCCCGTTTTTTCCTAGTAAATCAGCGTTTAAGCGTCTCCACCTCTGTGGGCGCTGAGCCGCCTGCGGGCACACGGATGGTCCTGGCTAAGTTAATCGAACCCCGATCACCCACAGCCAGGAGGCTGTAGGCCCCGAGGACTGGCGTGTGTTTCCTCCTTACCTGGAGGGCAGCCTGCCACCTGCCCAGGTGTCGGGGGCTGTCTCAGCACATCTCTCCTTTCATTGCCCTCCTCCATCTTTTCAAGGCCACGTCCTGCTTTGAGGGACTTTGTAGAAAGCTATAGCAACCATTGACACTTTAGTGTAAATTAATTTCTCAGGGCCTTTCCCCATGATTGACAGTGGAGAGCAGGGAATTTAGGTGAAGACACGGGAAAGGCTACCAGGTGCGGCTGGGGCATCAGAGAGAGCAGGTGCACTGATGCAGGGCTGGGCTGGACATGGGGTTACAGACTCCTGCCTGTAGGTCTTGGCAGCCCAGCCAAGCTGCCCCCAGCCCGGCCTAACCCCAGGGAGGCCCTGTCCCAGCTTTGTTCAGGTGTGGTGGGGCCAGGTGGGATTGGGACTCCCAAGGGTGCTTTCAGGGGACAAGGACTCAGGGTGCGCCAGGGAGGGGCCGGGCCATGCGGAGGGTGTGGCCGCAGGGCCAGCGTGAACACAGTGCCCAGGGAGAGCAAGCCCCTGGGCACCTAAGGTGGGGCCTCCTCTGAACAAGAGCAGGGTCTCAGGGCACCTGCACACCTGACTGTGCTGCCTGTGCCTGCGGGGCCCGTCAGGCCTTAGCTATGGGCCTGCGCTAGAGGCTCAGCCCCTCGGCAACCCTCTCTGGTCCTCAGCCCTCGTGCAAGACATGCCCGCCCTGGCACAGGCCGGGGCCTGGGGTCAGGCAATGGCTGCTGGGCGGGGCACCTGGACAGGGAGGTCCCCAGACCAGTCCTGGAGGGTCAGGGAGGGGGATGGGGGCTGTGACAGGACGGCCCCTCCAAGTGCTCCTGGCGGCTCCTGGAACCCCCTGCCAGGGAGCGGCTGCAGCCATGCAGAGACTTCTGCCGGGAGATGCTGAGCTTTAATTTTCCTGGATTTACGGCCTTTTCTGAGGCTTCATCACTGAGACAAGGACTGCAGAGAGGGCTCCACTCTGCCAGGCCCCTCGGGGTGTGGGGCCACATGCAGACAGACACCGCAGTCTTCTGCTCCTGGCAGGCAGCCCCAGAGGGTCCCAGGGTGTCCCCAGGTCAGTGGGGTGGGGTCTGTCGGTCACCCCGATCGGTGCCTCCCACGGGGCCAGACACCTGCCCCGGCTCCGGCAGGCCACACGAGAGGCCAGGGCAGCTGGGAGCCGTCCCCGCCCACCCAGCTCCCGGCGCCAGCCCTGTGGGTCCTGGCCGTCCCCCCCCCCGTGTGGGCATCTGTGCCCATGTCACCCACGAAGGGGCACTGGGCTCTGGAGGGTACCTCCCGGGTCACCAGCCTGGGAACGCCGGGAAGAGGCGTCGCGTGGACCCTGGGTGCTGGGCTCACCCTGTCCCACCTGCTGAGCTGGGGGGAGGAACGGGGAGCAGCCCCTCCCTTCAGGCCCAACCAGACGCCCACGTCTGAGAACAGTGTGGTTGGCAGAGATGGTGGGGACGTCCCGCAGTCACCAGGACAACGCCACACCTGGGCGTCTGGGGACAGATCTACGGGGCCGACCTCGAGCTCTGGAGTCTCGCTGTGCGCTGAGTCTGAGCCGTTGCGTGGGGGACGGTGAGGAGAGCCTTAGGGTAGGCGGCGGGGGACAGACACGGTGTTTCGGGGACATCCGTGCAGCGCGAGGGGCCCAACACACGCGCCACGGGGTCCCAGAAGCCCCGGGCCAGGAACAAGAAATAATGCCAGAATTTTCCCTGAAAAACATGTACTCACAGATATAAAAGCTCAATGGGTCCAAATTAGGATTAACACCGAGCAAACCGCGCCCAAGCTCACCTTCGTCAAACCTCTGAAGGCCGAGCGCCCAGAGCTGGAGCGAAAACATCTCCGGAGACCCGGGCAAAGGTGGGGGCCGTGACCCCCCCCCACGCTGAGGAGCAGGAGTGGAAACAGCGACCCCCCCCCCCACGGAAGAGAAACCAGAGCTAGGACGCTGCTGTTGGCGCAAAGATTTCTCAAAGAAAACGCAGAAACATAAACATAAAAGAAAAAGGTTGTTAAATGAGGATTCATCTAATTAAACCATTCTGCTCGCCGAGAGGCATGTCAGTCTGGGTGTGGGGCTCGCGCCAGCGCCCCCAGCATTTTGGGGGGGCAGGGGAGGCCCGGCCAGGGGGTTTCCTTGCCCTGCACAGAGCCCAGAGCCGCCCGAGGGGCCTGCGGGGAGCCCCTTGCCCCCCAGACGCCTCCCTCCGCCAGCCCAGCGCAGAGCGGGGTTCACCGGGGCAGGCAGGGCTTGCTGCCGGGAGCAGGCACCTGAAACGGTTCCCACCTGGCTCTTTCCAGAAAAACTCGCCAACCTGCTCCAGAGAGGCTCCAGAAGGAAGAGGGAGAAATGAGGAAGAGGCCATCGCTGAAGCGTCACGGCTGAGAACTTTCCAGAATCAGTGAACCATGTGACATGAACCTTCGGGTTCAAGAAACACACACGGGAGCCAAGCAGGGTAAACCCGCGCCAACCCCCGCGAGACCCGCAAGGTGGGGCCGAGGGCCCAGGTGGGGACGGGTCCTGAGGCTCCTCGAGAGTGAGGCCCAGTGGCTGCCCCAAGGGCAAGCGGACAGTCGTCACTCCCGCCCGCAGGAGGGGACGACACCCCCAGGGCGCGGGGGGAGAAGCCACCGCTGGGCACCTGCTGCCGAAGTGACTTCGGGGAGAAGAGACCAGGCCAAAGAGGAGGAAGATTCGCGCCGTGTTTACGAGGGACGCAGAGAAACATGTCATTCGAAGACAGAGCAGACCTGCTGCACGAAGAGCTGGGTGTTGGCGCCGCGGGAAAGGCACCGCCGCGCTCCACGCCGTTTCCACCCAACCCAACAGGCGGTCTCGGGTGTTGACACGTGGACCCTAAATTTATCTGGATGAATAAAGACGCAAGAACGGCCAGGCCGGTTTTAAGGAAAAGCAATGAGGGATGGTCCCCTGATCAGACTTGACTGGCCGCCGTCCAGCCGCGGCCACTGAGCTCCAGGTGACTGACGGGAGTGGGGGGGAGAACCAGCCGGTGCTGAGAGTTAAGTCGTACAGACGTGCAGTTGGTGCTGACGCTGGAAGAAGCTCCAGTTTAATGAATGTGATTCCTACGAGGGTGAGAGACAGTTGAGCAGCGATCGCGTGTCATATATGATGACGACACGTGTTGGGAGGAGCCGTGGGTCCGGTGCAGCCCTGCCCGCCACGTCCCGGCCACACCCAGGC
This sequence comes from Cheirogaleus major, assembly GCA_963574435.1. NCBI lineage: Eukaryota > Metazoa > Chordata > Mammalia > Primates > Cheirogaleidae > Cheirogaleus > Cheirogaleus major. Next base: position 94,519 of record CAUYPO010069033.1, on the reverse strand, counting down.
TGGCCGAGGGTGCGAGGGTTGGGCAGAGTGGGCGGAGATGTCCCATTGGACGTGGTCGGCCACGTGGGGTTTAGGGGAGCGTCACGTGTTTATTGCCATGTGTAAGCCGTGTGCTGTGCGTGGCTCGTATCAGTGAAATGTGTGATACACGCACGTGTGTAAACATGCATCTGCACACCGGCGGGCAACTCGGCACCGGCGAGAACGGCAACTTGCGGAAGGTGCGTAGCGTGTGCCCGCCTGGGCGAATCTGAATCACCTAAGCCTCTCGCGCCGTGCGCGGGTCTGGGACGAGGGTGCATGGCTGACGCTGTCGCCCCCTCTGCTTTGCAGAATCGCAGGACGTCTCACGATCCGGAAGCCAGTTTGGCACACGGGAGGACCCGGGCCTGCCCGCCCCTGCCTAGCGCTGTGCATGGGGCAGCGGGGGTGGGGCAGGGGTGTCGCAGGTAAAGGGGGGCAGAGTTGCACCCCTCATCCCCCAGGAGCCCCACCCCCCACCTCCAGGCCCCTCCCCTGCTGCCTGATGCGGGGGAGGGGAGGCAGAACCCCAGCTTGGCCACAGAGAATCGATCCGACTGTAATTGGGACTTGGAAGAGGTTTAATATTTAACTGGACTAAATATTTAAACAGGGCGCGCTGACGGCTGGCGGGGCAACAGGGCCTGAGGGTGGAGGCAGGTCCTGCCGGGAGCGTGGGTGTCCCTGCCGGGCCACGCAGGGCCATGTGGGCAGCTCAGTCCCGCCGCATCGAAGTGCCGCTGGGGCCGGCTCAGCCCGAGGTTCTGACTTGGGGCCCTTGGGTGGACTCAGGACACAGCCCTGACTCTGGAGCCGGGACCATGGGAGTCTGGGTGTCACCTGGGGGGCCTGGACCCCCTCAGATCATTGCATGGCAGCCCCCAAAGGACGGGACGAGCCGCTGGCCGTGACGGTCTCCTGTCCCATTCCTTCCAGACTTGGGCAGCGGGGTCTTCCGGCCCCTGGCAGAGTAGGGGGGCTGCTCCCCAACTCCCCACAAAGATGTCCCTGAGCCAGGCCCGGCGGGTCCACACAGCCAGGTGGGGTGGGCAGGCTGGTCTTCTGTGCCCACCCAGAGGGGCCCGGCTCCCATGCTGGGGCAGCTGTCCGACACACGCCCAGGGTCCCCGGCGCTCCTGCAAGACCTCTCCCCCTGCAGGGCCTGGGGTGCTCCACTGGGGACAGATCCTCGAGGCAGAAAGGCCGCCCTGGGCCCCTTGGCATGGTGTCCCTCTTCCCGTCCCCCAGCTGCACACGGGGCCCCGGTGTCTGCTTCCCCAGTGGAGCCCCACGTGGCTGGGCCCAGCCCGGCTCTGGGCAGTGTCAGCTCGGTGGGAGGACGCAGCCAGGCGGCCCTGGTGACAGCGTGCAGGCCGCGGGGACTGGGACACAGGTTAACACCCGGCCAGGCCCACGCTGCGTTTGGTGGACCCGGGGGCCCCTCTGGCCGGGCAGGCGCCTTCCCTGCACCCTGACATCCGCACCTGTGAGACAGCTGGACAGTTGTCCCTGCGCAAGGGTGTCACAGGCGCTGGGATCTGGGCGCACAGCGTGTCCACGGTGTCCCTGGTTACCGCCCTGGGGCCTCCCGCTGGAGGGGACAGACAGAGGGACAGAGGGAAGCGAGACGGGTCAGGGAGGAGGGGACGTCTGGGCAGAACCCTGGTCCCAGCAGGACATGGTGACGTTCGCTGCCCCCAGTGGGCTGAGGGCCAGCATGAGGCGAATACCCGGAATGTGCTAGAAGGTGTAAACTGTGTGTGGTCCACTCGCATGGGAGGCAGGTCCTGCGTGGGTGACCCACTGCCCGCGGCTCCCCATGCACCCCATACACCCCCACGGCCCCTCACCCAGCCCCCCACATGTCCTAGCCCCATCCCCACGTCCACCCTCCCCACCGCCAGTCTGTGGCCGTCCGCACCAGGCACTCCCCCGGGACGGGCGCTGATGGGCTGTTCGATCGCAGCCGCCTGTGACGGGAGAAGCGGCTGCAGAACTAACCAGGCGGCTCCGAGGCAGCAGCTCTGCCGACGCCCCAGGCTCCCCGGGCCAGTCACCCTACGGGGCGGGGGGCCAGTGTTGGTGGTCCCAGTGTAGCCGGGGTCTGCCTCTGCCCGTGGGAGTGGGGGCCTGGGTGCTGGGGGGCTCAGGTGTGATTCTGGGGTGAGGGGAGAGCTTGGAGGGTGGACAGGGTGGGGCCGGCTGTGGGGGTGTCTGTAGCTGCCAGAGACCTTCGGGTTCGAGACGGGGGGCTGGGGCCAGACATGGCAGAGGGACCCTCGACCTGTGTCCACCCTGCCTGGAGCGAGCAGGTCCTGTGCCCTGGCAGATGCCCACGGAGGTCCCCAAACCTGCCCGGTGCTGCCCGGTGGGGCTGCGTCAGCGAAGGCCTGGACAGGTTAGGCCGTGGCCAGGAGGGCCGTGGCAGGCGCTGGTTGTGCGTGGGCTTCAGGTGTCCCGTCAGCAGCAACTTCCCGCCGCCGGCTCCGCCCTCTGCAGGTGTCTTGGCCGCACCTCCCCTCACAAAGCAGCCCGAGACCCTCCTCATCCGGGGGCCGAGTGGTGTCCCCCAGAGACATGGGCACGTCCCACCCCTGGAGCCTGCGCTCGTGGCTTTATGGGGAAGGGTCTTTGCAGACGGAACTAACCGAACAACACGTGCACGGGACCATCCCGGGGTGTCCGAGTGGCCTTAACCCAGCGGCTGCCGTCCTGAGAGGAGAGGAGGGAGGCTGAGGTCAGGCCACGTGGCCACCAGCCATGGCTGCTGATCCCGGGGGTGGGAGGGGCATCCTCTGCAGCCTGTGGTGGGGCCTCGGCCGCTCCTCCATCTGCGGCCGGCTCCAGAGCTGCGGGAGGACAGACACCTGCTGTCTGGCCTGGCCGACTGCCGCCCTTTGTAGTAGAAGCCACAGGAGCCCAGCGCACAGCTCTGCGGCCGGAGACCTGGGGTTTCCCGACCGCAGGCCCCGGGCAAGACGGGGAGGCCTGGGGTGTCCGCCCAGCCACGTGCGGGCGAGTTCCGCACACTGCCCGGCCGTGAGACATGCATGCCGCCACTCCCGCTGGGGACGCCGTCCCGGGGACCTGGACCTGAGGATGGGGCTCAGGTCTCCCTGAAGCAGGAGGCCCCGCCGAACAGCCTCGGGCAGGGCTCCGGCCACGTCCCAGGGACTCGGGGTCAGTGCCGAGGTCCCCGGAGCAGGGCAGCCCCTCGCCGGGCAGGGAGCGGTGCCAGCGTGGCCGGCAGGGTGGGTGGAGGGAGCCAGGGCCGCGGTCCGGGATGCTGCAGTGCAGGAGGCAGGGGACGGGTGGCCCAGCCTGCAGCGCTGGGGGCAAAGCCCTCGGGACCAGCTGGCCATGCTCCTGGCTGTCCCCGTCCCCTCTGGCGCAGGCCTGCCCGGGTGCCAGCCCTTGGTGGCTCTGCCTGTGGCTGAGGGGGCAGCGCTATTGGAGGACCATTAAATTGGGGGTCAAAGGTCACTGAAGCGTGACCTGGGCATGGGCCACCCACCACACAGACCTCAGAGGAGGGGGACGCGGGAGGGCCCGAGACAGGTCCCCTCAGATGTGCGATTGTCAGAGACCGTCACCACACGTGTGCGGCCTCGTTCACTAGTCCGTGGGAGCCGTTGGCACGTGGCTTGGCACCACCCCACCCGCCACGCCTGCTCCGTGGCCTCCTGGGGGACGTCTCTCTGTGGACGGGAGGGATGGCCTGGGCCCTGGTGTCTCCATTGCTGGTGATGCAGGACGGTGTGTCGGATCCCTGTGGCTTCTGTGACAAATGACCACATGGAGGGACCCAAACGTCACAGGTGCTGGGGGCCGAGCCCCCGGGGGGTCCTGGGGAGGGTCCTTCTGCGCTGGCTGTGGCCACATGCTCCAGGTTCTGCCTCCGCCCCACGTGGTCTTCTCCGTGTCTCCTCTGTGTCCTCTAAAGACACTTGTCGTCGGATCTGGGCTCATGCGGATAACCCCGGATGATCCCCTCGTAAGACTCTTAACGTAATCACATCTGCAAAGACCCGTCCCCTGATCGGGCCATGTCCGCAGTCCCCGCGTGAGGAGGGCACTCGTCCTCGGGGAGGGGCCACTCAGCCTGTGATGCGTCGTCCTGCGCTGGCTCAGACACGGATCGCAAGGACCTGGAGTCCCCGCGGGGCCAGAGGAGGCCCCAAGTGCAGATCCGCAGTGGCCCGTCTGGCTGGTGTGACCGGAGCGTGGCAGGCACCGAGCCCCACTGCAGCCGTTTCCCGGGACGAGGGGCGGCGAGGGGCGGCGAGGGGCGAGCGGGCTTGTCCCGCACTGGGCAGGGAACACGACTCAGGAAAGTGGGAGAAAGTCTGGTTTCTGCTCAGTCTCTAGGGACACATGGTGATCCAGGTGCCCTGAACCATCTCACGACCCAGCCTCGGTGGCACCCGGCCAGTGTGGCCCCCACCCCGCTCATAGCGCAGCACACGGGTGGCCGCAGGACACAGTGCAGCACCATGTCCCCAAGGTTCACAGCGAAAGCCGCCCACCCAGCCAGAGTGTCCCTCCCCATCCGGACTCTGAGGGACCCCGATTCAGTCTTCACCCCCGTGAGAGCCGCCCCCTGAAAGCCCGAGCTCGTCCCTGCGCACGGCCGCTCCTCCACACGGGGAAGACCCTGGATACTGCAGGCAGAGGGGCCTCTGCTCCCCAAGTGGGGCGGGGCGGGGTCTCCCCGCTGGGGGGGACACGCTGGGCGCCCTGGCCGCGCACCCCTGCCCCGCCCAGAGGAGAGGCCATGGCAGGTTTTGCTGCTGTGGCCGCTCAGGGTGGGGGGGTGTCCAGAGTAGCCAATCCTGCCGTGGCCCGGGCAGAGGTGGCTCCTCAGTGGCTCTGCCCGTGTCCCGGGGAGCTGCAGGGCCAGCCCAGCCTCGGTTTCCACCTGCCCCGCCCATGAGGCCTTGGTCCGTCACTGCCGCCCGGCTGCTCTGGGGACCGAGGGTGGGTGGCCTGGCAGGGGCGGTCTCCATGGAAACGGTCCCTGGGCGGCTGTGGCGAGGGCCTGGTGACGCCGGCCAGAGGCAGAGGCTGGGCTGGGGACTGAGTGCCCAGCGCCCAGGCAGGAGAGCGGGCAGAGGCCCCTCCAAACGGCCCTCTGGCCCCGGGCCCCGGTCAGCCTGGCAGTGGCTCCACAAGAGCAGGGAGCTGGGGACAGTGAGGACAGCAGGGCCCTCGGGGTGTTCCCTGGTCTCCTGGTAGCCAACCCTCAGCCAGACATGCGGGTGCCGGGCAGCCTCCCCAGGACGACCCGGCAGGGGAGCAGGCGGGAAGGGACGGGGGCTAGGCCGGGGCACATAGGCCACCACCGAGGGGGCCACAGAGCAGTGCAGTGGGTGGGGCCATGCCCACGGGGGTGGTCTGGAGGGAGCTGGGGTAGCCCCGAAGGTCCAAACTTGGGGTGTATGGCCCCCCAATACCCGGAGGGCCACCATGGGGAGCCGTGGGAGGTCGGGAGAGGCCGAGCCCCAGCCCCCGGGGTTCAGGCCTCACCTCTTCCCTCAGCAGGTGCAGGTGAGGTCTGATCCCAAAATAAAATGTCTGGTTCCAAGGCTGACGGCCATGAAATGTGAACATCGTTGCTCCGTTTCCCCCAAACAGCCGCATCTGGGCCTGCAGGTGCCTGGGCCATCCAGGTGGGAGAACCAGGAACCACCCCGACCCCGAGGGCCCCGCACAGGGCTGGTCTGGGGGCTCAGCGGGGCCAGGACCTGCCCCAGGCTCTGCCCCAGGACCTGCCCAAGGACCCCAAGCTCTCAGGAGGGCCCCACAGCCAGGAAGGGACACAGCTGTCCCTGGAGGTGTGTCCAAAGTCCCGTCCCCCCAACAGCCCGGCAGGAGACGCATGTGGGACGTCGGCAAGGCCTGAGCCGGGGCTCTGTCCACCCCGGACCCCAAGGGCCAAGGCGGGGCAGGGACAGGAGGAACCAAAGCCTGGGGGGCTCGGCCCCCTTGGAGGCGGGGCGGGGCCGGGCTAGGGACACAGTTCCCAAGTGGCACCATCTCCCCGGCACTGTTTCACTGCCGGCCACCGCCGAGCTCCACACGGCACGCGGTCTGCTGTGTCGTCCCCACCCGCACAGGCCCAGCCTGGCGGTTCCCTGCATACAGCAGGCGCTCAGTGAGGTGCCCACTGCAGCTGAGTGGGGTGCGGCCTGGGAGTGCACCCCGCAGCTGGGGTCCCCCCGCCCAGCCCCGCTCCAGCACTGGACTGTCACTGCCCACCCGGCCGGGCTCAGACGCTTCCTGGGACTGGGGGCAGCTCTGGAGCCCCCATCCGCGAGCTTGGGAGCCTTGGGGGCTCAGGCGGGCTAACCAACCTAAAATTGGTTTCCGCTTCTCAAAAAAGCAGGTCCAACCTCCATCAGGTCAACCAGGGTTATGACCTCGGAGTGGCACGACCTCTGTGCCTCAGTTTCCTCATCGGAGGCTGGCAAAGAGGCCGGTGCTCCAGGGGTGGCCAGAGGCTTCAGTGAGGCCGGGGTGCTCTTGGTGGGGTGGGGGTCCCCGTTTTCTCTTCATCTTTCGGGGGCCAGGCACCCTGGGCACCAGGACGCCGTGCACACGAGGGTTGGCAGCAGACACCCCCTGCCCGCAGACTCGGCTGAGGTCCCCGTCCCGCCGCCATGCGGCCTGCAGCCCGGAGCCCCCCAGGGGACGGGGCAGAGCCCGGCCCAAAGCCCGGAGAGCCAGAGCCCACGTGCCAGTGCTGAGCGAGGCAGGGCCCGGCCTGCGTGGGTGCAGGTCTCGGGCGCCAGCAGCGGGGTTGCCAGGCAACCGCCACACGCATCCTGCCTCTCTCTTACCGTGCAGTGTAGGAGCCCCCGGTTCAGACTTCTGTTTCGCTGTCTGCTGGGGCTGCTCTTGGTCTGGGCAGCAGGGAGGGCGCCACCCGGCTGTCCCCCGTCCAGTCCCGGGGCGCGGGCCCTGGGGCAGCACCGTGCCGCCCACCCCAGGCCTCACGAGGCTCTCCCAGCAGCTGTGGCCACTTGGAACTGAGAGGCCGAGAGGCTTGGACGGTGGAGCTCCAGGCCAGCAGGTCAGGGGACCTTCCCGCAGGACCCACAATGACACGGGGGCTACCTGCCCCCTCTGCCTGGGCACAGCCCCTCCTGGGCTGTCTGGGGCTGAGACCAGGCCCCAAGGGCAGCCTCTGCGCACGGCAGGGCGCTCTGAGCTCCACGCTGCCGTGGGCGGGGGACCAGAGCCTGGGCCACAGACCTCAGTTTCCCCCAAAGTGCCTGGTGCCAGGGTTGCCTGGTGGCTCTCCAGTTCTGGGGGGCCACAGCCAGAACCCCAGAAGCCTGTAGCCGAGGCTCCCTGTCGAGGGCCCGGCGCTGTGTGTGGGCCCTGGGCTGGGGTCTCGGCAGCCGGTGGCCTGCGGGCCGCGCAGACTCACACGGGGCGCACGGGTTCTGGGAGCTCCTTTTCTGCGTGTGCGGCACGGGGGTGGGGCTCCCGGGGCAGGGTGGGCTCACGTGCCAGTCCCAAGTGCCACCAGCTGTGCAGGACGAGGGGGCTTCCGTAGGGGGAGGCCCTGACCCAGCACCCACAGCCGGGCCCGGACCCGCCCTGCCCAGCGCCAAGGCCTCGGTGGGCAGCGCTGGCGCTTGGAGTGGGCACAGCTTTGTTATGGGCAATGGGGAGCCACAGATGGTTCTTGAGCAAGAGGAGTTGGGTGCTGGTTCCTGCAGGCTGGGCTGGGCCTGGCTGAGCACAGAGATGGCGAGCAGCACGGTCCTGTGTGTGCACACGTGGCCCGCCTGGTGGGGTCCTGTGTGTGCACGTGTGGGCCGCCCTCTCGGACCTCGAGCAAGACCACCTGCCCCTCCCCACACACAGCGCCCGTGAGCAAGCTGAGCCTGTAGAGGTCTGGCTCTTGTGGGTGACCTGAGCCTCTCTGAGAAGCCCCTGCAGGGCCTCCCCTGGCCGGGGGTCCTCCCCCTCTCCCCCTTACGTGGCGTGGGCCTGGGGCTTTTGCCCTTTAAGGCAGAAATCTAGGATTTTCCTTCTGAGCTGAGACACTCTGGCCCTGCCCACCCTGAGCACTGTGGGCAAACTGAGGCAGACCCGAGTTTCTAGGCCTGACGGGAGGACCAGACAGAGGCCTTGCTGGCTTCAGGCACCCTGGCCTCACGCATGTGTGTATGGTAGGTCAGCCCCAACACAGGGACCCTCTCGTGCCCACGGTTGGCCCAGCGAGAGCCCCCCGGGTAAGGCTAGGACCCCTGCTCCTCTCTCACGAAAGGTGACCAAGGCCACCGTGGTCCTGCCGCCCTGGCGCGTCTGCACGTCACCCCCGGAAGGCGTTTGGTTCAATGTGTCCCAGCACTAAGGGCTGCAGACGCAGGGGCTGCAGGGCCCAACCTGGGCTCCCTGGGGACCCCGGGATCCCCATTTGCCACAGGCTGCCTGTCGTGGGGGACAGGAGAGAGCTCTGTGGACGGCCTTGGTCATCAGCCCCTGCGTCCCAGAGCCCTGCCAGACGCCCCTCCCGCAGCCCTTGAGCAAGACCCCAGTGAGCGGCCGGTGGGGACGTCCCTGGGACTGCGAGGGCACGTCTTGCCGTCGCTGGCACCCCCAGCCCCAGGGCACCAGGGACGAGGCCCAGCCTCCGCCTCTCCTGACCCAGCGACCATGTCCCTGCCCTGAGTCTGTGGGAGCTTCTGGAGCATTCCGGGCTGATCTGGGGGGGCGGACGGTGGGGCGTGTGGTGGGGCTGGCCTGGCCCCCTGGGACCTTGATTCTGCCTGTTGGTCTGAGAACGATTATCCGATGACGAAGCCCGTCGGGTCCCTCACGTGCCATTAAAGAGTTTAAAAATAACCGTTTATCACGGTCTGCAGGCCAAAGTTCAGGGCGCGGAGCCGCAGGCTCGATTAAGGACCAACAATGACGTAGGTGGCGCCGCCCTTGTCGTGGGGGGCCGATCTCCAGGGTGGGGGCAGACGCGGCCTCCTCTGCCGCCTGCCGGGGACGCGAGTCCACTCTGGGGCCTTGTGCCCCTCGTGCCACCGTGGCTGGTGACGTGGGCAGGGCCCGGGGCTGGGGGGAGGGGCTCCCTGAGCGTGTGGGGCGGGAAGCGGGGTGGGGGGTTCAGCTGTGTGCAGGTGCTCTGGGGTGGGAAGAGCTAATTTTCCCCTGAAAGGACCCCCGGCCTCCCAGGGGTTGAGCGGGTGGTGAGCAGGGCACCCATGGGTGGGGGGCTCCATGTGCAGGAGAGCCGGGGGGGCCGGCGAGCACCTCCCCCCACTGCCCTCGCAGGGCCTTGACCTCGTGGAAACGGCCTGGTTCCCAGCACACCCCACGGCCAGGCCCAGGCCCCCCCTCCTGCGGGGATTTAGTGCCTGGATCCCCCAGCACCACCCGACCCCACTCCCCGTCCGCCTGTGCCACGCCGGCCACCAGCCCCAACTGGCTGGTGGACACACCCTGGCCACGGGACCTGTATCAGCCACGAGCCAGAGGACGCCAGGAGCCCCTGGAGTCCGAAGGGGCCGGAAGGAGCCACACGCCATCCGTCCCGGACTCCGGGCTCAGAGCTGCGGGTTCATTCTTCTTATTCCGCCGCCGGGCCTGTGGCACCTGGTTGGGATGGCCCAGGAGACTGGTGTGTCGCTACATGCGGTTGTCACGGCTGTCTGTAACACGGACGCTCACGCCTCGGGTAAAACGTGACCTGTCCCTGCGTCCCTCCTGCTTTTACTGACAAAGAAAGGAAAACTGTTCTCTCAGGACGGCCCGGCCCCTTCCCAACAGGCAGCTGAGGTCTGTCCCAACCCTCGTGACCTGGTGGCCCCTCTGGGGCTCTGGCGGTGACCAGGACGTCCCTTGGAGGAGGGACACTGGCCTGGAGACGCTCTGCTGGCTCAGGCCTGAGCTTGGCAGTGTCTTGGGCTGCTCGGGTGGGAGGCAGAGGTGGGGAGGCCGGCTGGGGCCAGCGGGGTCCTGGGGGGACCCTGAGGCTGGAAGGGGAGACAGGAGGGTGAGAGCAGCCTGGGCGCCCCAGAGGGCAGGGTGCCCAGGACAGGGGCTGGCACGGGGGAGGGGGCAGGGCTGGCGCTGACAGAGGCTCTCAGAGCCCAGCAGTGGCCCCCCCCCGAAGGACCTTCCCGTAAGTCTGGAGCAAATGGTGCTTGTTAGAAGGAGGCGCCTGTGCTCCTGCCAAGGTGGGGTCCCCAGGGCCCCCTCCCCCTCCCCCTCTCGAGAAGGAAACCACGATTTGCAATAATGCAAAGTGCATTAGCGCCGCGGGGGGGGGGGGGGGGTCTGAGCCCTGAGCCGGCCTGTCGCAGGCGGCGGCATCACGTGCCTCCTGTCAGCGGCAGGTCGATCTGGGCTGATGTCTGCTTAGAGCTTGCCCGGCCCCAGGGAGAGGGGTGGTCCTGGGCGTCCCACCTTGCCCGTCCCTGCCCTAGGGGACACCCTGCCCGCGTCTGCACACCGCCCCGCGGAAAGGGGGCCCAACTTGCAGGGACCTCCCGCTCTTCCGAGGGCCCGGGAGGGGTCGTGAGCTGGGTCCGTGGGGGATGGCGCCCTTGCCGGAGGGCACAGCAGAACCCGCCGCCCGTGGGCTGGGGCGCCATCCACCCCCGCCTCTGCCTCCAGCGCCCCGCGAGCACCCAGCGCGCGTCTCCTTGGTTCCGTCCTCCGCTGCAGTGCTCGAGGGCGAGGGGCCGCACGAGGCCGCGTGGCTCCGTGGCTCTGTGGCCCTGCTCCGAGTCTCCCTAAGACTGTCCTGGATGCCTGGAGCCCACGTGTGCCCACGCGCCTCCGGGGTGGGGCTGCCTCAGGGAGGAGGTCCTCAGCCGGGACCCTCAGGGCTCAGGCCTGGACCTGTCCCCTGGGGGGGCACCAACACACAGGAGCCGAGCTCACGGCTGAGGCCACTTTGGGAGGGACCCACAGTCAGAGCCACTGACTAGGGACAGTGCACACTGGTTGGGCGCTGACCCTCTCAGATCCAAAAACAGGGCAGGACGGGTGCCGTGAAGTCTCCACTGTCTGTCCTCCTGGGAGGTCCCGGCTCCGCTTGGCCAGCCACGCCTTCCCCGCCCTCCCTGGAAGGTTCTGGAGGCACAGCTCCGGCCAGTGCCTGGGACGGAGGCAGCTGCTGCGCTGACCTGAAGTCCTGGCCCGTCTGACCCTCCTGACGGCTTCCCAGCTGTCTACGCGGCCCGCAGGGCCTGGGCCACGCGGCCTGGCCAGCTCCACGAGTCCGGTGCCTGCTTCCCGGGGTGGCTGTCCAGGGGCCCGGCCCCAAGGCCCTGGGCACAGCCAGCCCCTCTCCCAGCTGGAAACCCGTCCTTGCCTCCACGTACAGCTGTGTGCAAGGCCATGGTGTGCAGCCGTGTGCAGCCACGTGTGGCCATGTGCAAGGCCGTGGCATGCAGCCGTGTGCAGCCGTGTGTGGCCATGTGCAAAGCCTCCTCATGCAAATCACCTGCCCACCCCTGTTTTTCCTCTTGGCCTTGGGAACAATCTGATCTGATCCTAGAAACAGTAATAACACCCTGTTCTGCTTGTTTTATTATCACCAAGGAATGCAGGAAAAAGGAAAATATCCTGCCCCGTTTGCCAACCCTGCCCTGAGCCTCACCACAGCCCCGACCCCGGTGGGCGCGTGTCCCGGGCTGCCCCGTGGCAGCTGTGGCCGGGGTCTGGGGGCCTGGGGCCGAGGGCCCCCCTGTCTCTCCCACCGCGTCCTCTGCTCAGGCCATGCAGTGACTCTGCATCCCCAGCCTGAGGGGAGGGGCTCAGAGCCTTAGGAGCGCTGGGCACGGGGGAAGCCTTCGACCTGAGAGAACCTTCTAGAAGCATCTGTCCAGGGAGGTGGGTCCTCGGGGGCACCCAAGAGCACAGGGGCGGGGGCAGGGGGCGTCCCAGAGGCTGAGTGGAGGAGAGGGGAGGGGGCGTGGACAGGGGAGGCCGAGGGCAGAGGGGCGGGAGGGGCCCTCATCACCCCAAGGCCACCAGGTGACCTTGGGCGTCTGCTCTGGCCGCTTCCTCCCTCCTGGTGGAGACGCAGAGCCCGAGTGCTCGTCCATTAGTCCAGTGGCTCCGCCAGGGCCTTTGGGGGCCGCTGGCCGACCTCGAGCAGCTATTTCCAGGGGCTTAAGTGCTGGGTGGAGCTGGCTGCATCGGTTCTATTTCCGTCCTTGTCCTCGTCCTCAGGTGGGGGGCAGGTGGGGGCCACCCAGCTCCCTGGCCACGCCCAGGGCCTCCGTCCCCTTCGATGCTCCTGGCTCAGCACAGGGCGCCCCAATTCCAGGGAGCGGAGGTTCCCTTCTCTCCTGCCGTCTCGAGGAGGATTCTGCAGACGCCCCTCTGCTCACCAGCTCCTGCAGGAGAGAGGCTGTGTCCCCACCTCTGTCCCCCCACGTTCGGGGCCTGGCAATCCCCCACTGGGATCACCCTGTGTGCCCTGCTTCAGACCCCAGCCCCACTCCCCAGGAGAAGGGCCCTGTCCCCACGGCCGGCGGGGAGCTGGGTGGGGGCTCCGGCTGGTGGACAAACCCAGGGCAGGGGTGTGTTAGGAACCCTCCAGCACTTGTGCCCTTGACCCATAGCCTTGTGGGGGTGACTGGTGGGGGTGGGGCGGCCGGGATGGGGTGGGGCAGGGGGAGGGGCGAGGGGAGGGGCGAGGGGATGCGCACTCTCCTGGCCATCAACGCCTGACCCGCACACGACCCCTTATCTCCGACACATGCCACACCGGCTGACGCTGACGGTCTGCTGACAGAAGCATTTTCTGAGCGGCTGCTGGAGCCCCCAGCTGCCCCCCACGTCTGCTGAGATGGCTCAGGCGGCCCAGGCCACTGACACATTGGGGGTGCCAGGGCGTGTGGCCGCCCAGGCCAGCCAGGACTCAAGGGGGGGAGGCGGGGGGGCTGCCTCTCCAGGCAGGAAGGGGACCCTTGTGTTGCCGTGTTGCGATGCGGGAAGGTCCTCCCTCTAGGGGGGTCTTCCTAGGTCTGGGGTCCAGGCAGGAATGTGAGACTGGGGGCCAAGCTGGGGGTCTGGGCTGCAACACAGACAGGGTTGGGGGGCTCCTCCGTCCCTGCCACCAGTTGCCACCCTCATGCCAGCCTCCCTTGGGCCCTTGCCCTGCCCTTGGCCTCCGCCTGGGATAGCCCGTCCACCCCGGTTCCTGCCACTTGCAGGTGAGTCCGGCGCGGATGACGAAAGACCCTTCTGTGAAGTCACGAGACGCCAACTGGGACCACCAGTGCCTGCGCCACGGGACCAGGGTCTGCGTGGCCATCTGGCCGGGGGTCCTCATTGGGGGCCAGGCCCGGCCCCTCCGTCCAGCCAACTCCACTCGGTCTCTGGGCCAGCCCGGGGCTGATGCAGTGGGGAACAGGGGCCCCCGAGGTCCCAGTGAACGGCACACGCTGTGGGCACCGCAGGAGGACGCGGCAGGCCCTTGAGGGGCGCTGCAGTGCCAGCCGGCCTGGTGCCTTCTGCCTTCAGAGCCCCCCACCCCCACTGGCATCTCAGTGTCCCCTGCAGGCTGCAGACACAGGCTCCCGACCCCCACCTCCCACCAGGCCCAGCCAGTAAGATGCAGAGAAGTTAGGGGACAGTCCCCAGGTCATCCTTACTTACCCATAAGCCTCTGCTTAGATGGCGCTTCCCCCAAGTAGCCCCTGCCTGCCAGAGTGGCAGGGTGACATGAGCGCCCCATTCTGGGCTCCCAGAGGCTGGTGCTGCCTGTCCTGGGCTCTGGCCACAGAGGGTGGGGGCGCACGTGGGGGTGGGGGGGGTGGGGCTGAGGCCCAGGCTTGCCGGCTCCTGCGCTGGCCAGAAATCGCCTTCTGCAGCGGGCTGCACACCTGTAGCCCATGTGGGGTGGAGGTGGGACCTGAGGTGGACACAGATGCACACGACATCCACGGGCTGCCATGGCCACCCACAGCTGACAAAGTTGAGATGCTGGGCAGACCTGGGGTGCAGCTCCCCCTCTCCCCACCCCACTCCTCTCCCAGGTGCTCAGGTCTGGCAGGTAGGGCCGCTATTCTGGCAATATCGGAGCCATCCACATAAACTAGAGTTGCAGGAACCCAAGCAGGTGTAGGACCCCGGCCTTGAACCTGCAGGACACTCACCTGGGGGCCGGAGCTCCCCTCCTGGGTGGGCAGGAGCCAGCCCTGGCCTGGCCACAGGTCGGGGTTCCCCTCACTGTGGAGGAGCCCCACGTCGGCTGCTGGGAGCCCAGCGTGAGGCCCCCCAGCCCCTGCGTTTGATTTTTCTTGGGATCCAGTGAGGGGCGGCTCCCTGGGCCGTCCCCACCTTGTCCCTTGGGCTGGGTCCCCGAGGACGATGTTGCCATGACCCCTGGGAGAGCCACCAGCCCTTGGGTGGCTCTGCCAGCCTTCACAGTAGCTGGGTTGAGGCCACGTGGTACCCCAATCCCATAGCCTGCTGAGGTCCCAGGGCGAGGGAGCAACTTGGCCTCTCTGAGCCTCAGTTTCCTCATCTGTTTGGGGGAGGTGGCACAGGCCTCGGGCACGGGGACCCCCCATGTGGGCTGTTCCTGGCTCTGCTCCGGCAGACACAAAATCTCTGCTAAATCCTCTTTAATTTTGTTCTCTGGGAAATCGTAGGAGGTTTTGGAGATAAGACTGAGCTGATGAATCAGGGATTTGGCTGTTCCGACAGCAACTCCGACCGGAGGCAGACGGCAGCCCCGGGCTCAGGATGCCCCACCCCCTCCCGAAACAGTGCACCCCCCCGGGGGCTGGCATCCCCCCAGCAGGCCTGAGTCGCCTGCATCAGGAGGGCCCTCCAGGCGGCGGCACGAGGGGCGGGAGAGACGACACACGGGGGGCCGGGCGGCGGCGTGGGGGTGCACCGAGGCTCAGCCGCCCCTGCCCCTGCCCCAGGTTGAAGTTCGTCCCCACCTTGCTGGGGCTCTGCCCTGGGTATGCCCCACCAGCTTCCTCCCCCGGCCCTGTCCTCTCTGTCCTCTGCTCTCGCCACCCCCCCACACTGGGCAGAGTTTCTGCCAAACCATTTTTATCTGCGAACCCATCCATCTCGCCTCCAGCGGTCCCTCCAGTCCCTTCAATAGCCCGACGAGTATCTGCCCGCCGCAGTCCGGATCTACGCTGTTTCATCTCAGTCCGGGTTCTTCGGATTCTTCTAAGAACCATTTGACGCGGACGTCTCTGGGGTGCGGGGTTCCGGGCGTGGTGATGGTCACTGCACCCGGGGGCTCTCGGGTGAGGCCAGGACGGGAGCCTGTCAGGACCTCTCCCCGCTACGGACAGGCCCCGATGGTCTTGTTCACCCCCAGACTCCCACGAGGGAGTTTCTGTCCTCATCCCCGTTTTACGGATGGGGAAACCAAGGCACAGTGCAGCGACAGGTGCTGTGGTCTAGATGCCGCGGTGCCGTGGTCCTGAGCACTAGGCAGGGATGCCGACCGTTGCCAAGGGCCCACTCTGAGCACCCCGAGTGCTGGAGGTGGGCACAGCGGCCTGGATACCCCTCACAGCCACCCCACTTTCAGGCAGGAAAACCGAGTCACACGAGCAACATCCTAGAGCCCCAGCTGCCTCGCTGGGCGAGGGGTGGCCAGGCAGCGTCCCCAGGCCTGGGTGCCCACGAGGACAGGAGGGGCTGGGTGCGAGCCAGCCGCCCTCCCCTCCACCCTGCTCGCCCAGTGGGGACACATGGGCGCCTCCAACTCACCGCAGCCTCCAACTCCTGGCCTCAAGCAATCTTCCTGCCTCAGCCTCCCAGAGTGCTAGGATGACAGGGTGAGCTGCCTGCAGCCCCGGCCTCCACCTGCCCCGCCACACGCCCTCACCTCCTCGCCCACCTGGTCCTGCGGCGTCTCCGGTCCCTGCAGGGCCTCACGCCTCCTTGGCAGGGTGGTCTCCTCAGCAACAGAGGTGGGGGTGAGGAATGGGCTGCCTTCCCCAAAGCCCACCTTCGTGAAGCTCCTACTGTGTGCTGGGGGGGGGGTGTAGATGCCATGGATCCGCTGTGGGGAGGCCACGTTGGCCGGTGTGCCCCGTGCTGGCCCGGCGGGACCAGGCGTGTCTGTGGGGCTCGGGTCTCCCGTGGCTGGAGCAAGGGGCAGTGGCGGCTGTGGGGAGCAGGACAAGCGGGGCCTGCACAGGGACAGGGATGGGTGCCCCGGTGGGGGTCCCCAGGGAGGCTGAGGCCCCAGGCCAGGGTGTTCCAGGCGGGATGAGGACGCAGAACCTGAGCAGCCAGTGCCTGGCGCATCCCACGGACACTGGCGCCCCCTGCTGGCCATACAGGGCATTGCCCTGGACCGGGGGCTCCTGCAGCCCAGGGAGGGACGTGGACATCCTGTGAGCCCTGCCTGGAACGCCAGGCGCTTCCTGCCTGCCTGGCTCAGCCTTTCAGCCCGGCCCTGAGTGACCCGGGGACAGTCTCCCAGGACAAGAGCTCCCTCCCCGCCCCGTGGGGCAGATTTGGGCTTCTGACTCTGGACACCGGCAGAGGCCAACTTCAGCTCCCCACAGAAGAGCAGCTCACCTGGGGGGGGCCCTGCTGGGCAAAGGTGGGGGCCTGGCTGCAGGACCACGTGGTGTTGGAGCTACGGGGGAAGGGACAGGACCTCCGTGGGGCTGCACATGGCGGGAACGCCGCCGTCAGCAGCGCCAACACCCACCTGCGGTAGCCCCGCCCCTCCGCCCCAAAGGAGCCCCAGGTGGGCAGAGCCGCCTCGCTCCTGCTCACAGCTGAGCCCAGAGCCGGGGGCGGGAGGAGGGGAGAGGACAGACCCAGGAAGCAAAGGCCAGAACAAGCACCGAGGGGAGAGGGCGCCCGGGGGACGGGACACAGAGGCCTGGACCGGCCGGCCCCAGGGCCCTCTGCGAGAAAGGAACCACTACTACTTGGGCTGTGGCAAGGCCACGCAGGGGGTCTGAGGCCGCCTGGCCCTTTAAGAGGCGTCTGCCCTCCAGAACGCCCCCTCCCTGCCACTGGGGAGGGGGGGGATTCCCCGTTGCCCAGCAACCAGAGGCCCTCGGTGTGTACAGTGTCACCCAGGGCGACCAGGAGGCGTGTCCTGCCCTGGGGACAGAGCGGCTGGTGCTGCCCCACTGACCGCACCCAGCTGACCGTGCCCCGCGACCCGCTGCTCCCCGCCGGCCCCGGGCCAGGCAGCCGGCGCCATGGCGCAGACGGACGTGCTGGTGACCCAGCCGCTGGTCCCCCAGTCGGTGTCTCCGTGCGAGCTGCCCCGCAAGGTGTACGAGGTGGCCCGCAACACGGGCGCCCACTCGTCCTCGGGCCTGGCCACCGCCGGCTTCCGCACGGCCAAGTACTTGCAGGACGAGTGGTTCCAGAACTGCTACGCCCGCTACCACCAGGCCTTCGCCGACCGCGACGGGTCGGAGCGGCAGCGGCATGAGAGCCAGCAGCTGGCGGCGGAGACGGAGGCGCTGGCGCAGCGCACGCAGCAGGACTCGACGCGCAAGGTGGGCGCGCGGCTGGAGGACATGCACTGCTGGATGTCCGAGCTGCGGCGCGAGGGGGAGGAGCTGGCCGCCGAGACCGACCGGCTGCGGGCCTCGAAGCAGCGGCTGGAGCGCGCCCTGGACACCAGCGCCCTGCCCTTCGCCATCGCCACCGACAACCTACAGTGCCGGGAGCGCCGCCAGCACCCCGACCTCGTGCGCGACTGCGTGGAGATAGAGCTGCTGAAGGTGCGTGGGGGCCCCAGCGTGGCTGGGACGCGTGGCTCAGGGCGCAGACCGTGGGACCCGTGCCCCGCGTGGCTGTGTGCAGGCACACGCCAGCTCGCACGCGCTCTGCACACGGGACCCTGTGTCTTAGACGCCTGGCCCTGTAGTCACGGGGGTGGTTTCGCCCCCGTGGGGCTGTGACTTTCAAGCAACTGTCTCTCTCTTGGGTCCAGGCAAACTCAGACTGACCCTGAGGTCCCCAGGGCCGAGCCACAGGGCACCCCCAGGACGCCGTGGCGGGGACGGCTGCTCCGTCCAGGCACGGGCCACTGCTGCAGTGTGGACGGGGGGGGGGGCGGGAGGGGGAGGTGCTAGCACCATTCATCCTACAAGGAGCCCTGGCCTCAAAGACTCCCCCCAGGTCCTGTCTCTCCGCCAAATGTTCCCTGTCCCCCCTGAAGCCAGCATGACCTGCCTCGGGGCAGCCCGTGAGGGTCAGGGAGGTACCAGGCCTGGCTGCTGGCACTGGCTCTGCAGAGGGCCTGGGCCTCACCACTGCTTCAGGATGGGGGCCGGCGGGTCCAGGGCCTCAGGGAGCCCCGTGCCACACCCCCAGGCCCAGGCTGGAACCCTGGGTCTCTCCCTCCCTCTCCTGCCCCTGCCCAGCCCTCGACTGCCTGCCTGGTGGTGAGAACACTGACACCGGCCAGGAAGGGGCCAGGCCCCAAGACAGAAGCACACGGGACTAGGACCCCAACGCCCCCAGACGCAGCCCCAGGTGGAGGTGGGAGTCCCAGTCACAGTGGGGAGGGCCATTTCCACACGGAACATGCCGGAGTCCAGGCAGCTTGGGCTCCGGGTGTGAGGATGGCTTCTGCCAGCCCAGAGCCCCGAGGGGCAGCCCTGGTGGGCATCCGTCTGGTCCCCGGGGGGCAGCCCTGGTGGGCATCCGTCTGGTCCCCGGGGGGCAGCCCTGGTGGGCATCTGTCTGGTGTCCGAGGGGCAGCCCTGGTGGGCATCCGTCTGGTCCCCGGGGCTGGGGGGCCTCGGACTGGCTCAGGTGGTGCTGACCGCAGAGCCCAGGTGTGTAGGTGCTGCCTCTGGGTGACCCTCCCAGCCACCTGGAGATGTCCCCGGGAGAAAACACCCCGCTCACAACACACCGAAAAGAATGTCCAAAAGCCCAGAATGATCCCAGAGACACGCGGAGCTCGGGCCCCAGCCTCCAGGAAAGTGGCTGCGCAGGGTGGGCCCAGCGGGACCTCGGTGGGCTCTGGAGCTCAGGGGCCTCCCCCCACACACAGGAGGCGGAGCTCATCCGGAACATCCAGGAGCTGCTGAAGAGAACCATCGGGCAGGCCGTGGACCAGATCCGGTGGGTCTGGCCAACTTCGTCCCCCAGGGCTGGGGCAGGATGTGGAGGACCCAGAGGCTCAGGGCCGGCAGGGGGGTCCAGATCCGCCCCAGTGACGGGGGGTGGGGGGGGCCTCCCCGTCGCCGCCAACCAGCTGGCGGGACCCACGCGGAGGTGGGGGGCCTTGCGCTGAGCCGCCCGCGCCCCCAGGGTGAACCGGGAGCAGAAGGAGACGTGTGAGCTGGACTGGTCGGACAAGGTGGAGGCCTACAACATCGACGAGCGCTGCGCGCGCTACCGCAGCCAGAGCACCGACGTGCAGTTCCACCCGCACTCGGTCGCGCACACGGAGAGGTGGGCCCGGCTGCGCTGTCGCCCACACAAGTGGAGTGTGCGACCCGCCCGTCGCCGCGTAGCAAATGGGGGCGGGGCCTGGGGGGCGGGACCGGGAGGGTGAGGGGCGCGGGGATGGGCGGGGGCAGGAGCGTATAGGGTGAGTCGGGGGATTGGGGAGGTCAGGGCGTGGGGGCGGGGCGGCGGGGTGTGGGGCGGGGACAGGGGAATGGAAGGGCATGGGGGGACGGGGCATCCGGCTGGGGGGCGTCGGCCGGAGCCTCCCCGACCCGCCACCCGCTCCGCCCGCCCGCAGCGCCTCCACGCCCGAGACCTGGGCCAGGTTCACCCAGGACAACCTGTGCCGCGCCCAGCGTGAACGCCGGGCCTCGACCAACCTGCTCGCGCTCATCGACTGCGTCCTGCAGGACACGGCGGAGGACCTGCGGCTGCAGTGCGACGCCGTCAACGTGGCCTTCGCGCGCCACTGCGAGGAGCTGGAGGACGCGCGCCACAAGCTGCAGTACCACCTGCACAAGGTGGGCCCCGGCCGGGCTCCCGCAGCCCTCTCCACCCCGCGCAGCCTGAGGGAGCCGGGAAGCACGCGCCCGCACGTCTGGGTGCTCACTGAGCATGTGCAGAACCAGCTGATTTGGGGGTGGTCCTGGGGCATTGCCACCAGGTGGCGCACAGGAGGGCCTGCCAGGTGCAGGGTGGACGGAGGCTGGAGGCAGCCTGGGGGGCAGCAAGGGGCCAGCCGGGCCCTGCCCGTGTGGTGGGAACACCGAGACCCAGCCTCGGCCACGGGCTCTGTGTGTCCCGCAGACTCTGCGGGAGATTACGGACCAGGAGCACAACATCGCGGCGCTGAAGCGGGCCATCAAGGACAAGGAGGCGCCCCTGCGCGTGGCCCAGACGCGGCTGTACCAGCGCTCGCAGCGGCCCAACGTGGAGCTGTGCCGGGACACGGCCCAGTTCAGGTGCCCGGGCCACCGCCTTCATGGCCGTCCCGATGCCCACGTCACCATCGATGCCCCCACCGCCTGCCCCCTGCCTCCCTCTGTCCCCGCGGCTCGGGCTGCGGTCCCGGCACCGCTCTTCTGGTGGTTTCTCTCTGGGACCCAGGGGTCCTTTCGGAGGGTCTTGGCCGGGACCCCTGCCCAGGGTTCCCAGCTGGTCTCGTACCCACCCCCACACCTGCAGGCTGGTGAGCGAGGTGGAGGAGCTGAACATGTCCCTCGCCGCACTGAAGGAGAAGCTTCTGGAAGCCGAGCAGTCGCTGCGCAACCTGGAAGACACACGTATGAGCCTGGAGAAGGATATCGCGATCAAGACCAACAGCCTCTTCATCGACCGCCAGAAGTGCATGGCCCACCGCCTCCGCTACCCCAGCGTCCTCCGGCTGGCCGGCTACCAGTGACTCCCCCCACGTGTCACCCCACCCCCAAATAAAGAGCATGTTAGCTTTGCTCCCCCGTGGCCGGGGTGGGGTCCTGGTGCCGTCCGCCCGGGCAGGTGTCTCCCTCCATCCTGTGCAGCCCGGCCTCGCCCCAGCCCTGGGAGACCAGGGTCGCTTGTCAGCCCCCGCCAGTGCCGGCTCCTCCTCCATCCCTTCACTCCCTCTCGGGCCTCAGGGCACCATACAGGACTGCGGCATCACTCCACCCCACCCTGCAGGGCCCTGGCATGCTTGCATACCTCTCGGGACGGGGTGCTCACTCCGTCGGAAGCTCCTCCCATTGCTGAGCACACCTGGGGGGGCCCCTCCAGGCTGAGCCCCACCCAGACAGCACCCCCTTCCGCAGCAGCCCCCTCCCCACAGACACCTGGCCCTGAGCTGGGCAGCTTTGCTGGGCTTGGGGGGTCAGCAAGGTGGAAATTGCTGCTGTGGGTGCTGGGAGGAGAGGAGCAGGTGCCTTTCCCGGGGGCTCACTCAGACCTTTCTTCCCCCCTGGGGAAGCCACTGTTGGGGAGGAGACAGCCATGCCCAGGTCCTGCCTTTGGGCCATGGGAGGGGCCGATGTGCCTGAGGGAGGAACCTTGCTGAAGTTGTCACCCCTGGGGGGAGATCTGGCCACCTGTGAGCAGGTGGGGCATGGAAGGCTTCCTGGAGGCAGGGGCCTGGCCTCCGCAGCACAGGCCAGGGCACAGGAGCTAGGACGGGGGAGGAGTCCGGGCCTCGGGAGCCAGATGGTTTCTCACCTTGTCTCTGTTCATCGTGGCGGAGCCCTCAGGTCCCGGATCCTCTAACCCTGGTGCCCACCGAGGCAGCCCCCTCCCTGGGCCCTGGCCCTATGGGACGGAGAGGTGTGAGTGGCGGGGCTGTCAGTGAGGCACCGGTGGCCAGGTGTGGGACCCAGGCAGCCCTGCCCTGCTGCCTGGGGGGAGGCCGCCGCTGCCAGGCCCCGGCCCCTGTGCCTTTGCGTCGAGGGAGGGGCCCGGGGTGGAGAGGCCCCCCCACAGGCCCCTCGCCGGCCCGTGGCCAGGCGCAGGCGCAGCCTGACCCGCTGCGAGTTGGAATCAATCCGCAGCTTCCAGGGCCACCTCTGCGGTGCAGAATGTTTCAGAGGAAATGCCACTTCCGTCACCACGGAAGCCACTCCACTTGTCACAAGCCGCTGGTCACCACAGCAGTGACGACCAGCCCTGCTCTTGGTCTCTGGTGTGTCATTAAAATGCTCCCCGGGCACTGTCACCGTGACGCCTGTCTGCAGGAGTGAGCTGGAGCAGAGGTGGCAGGACACGCGGCCACCGCGAGCTCGCCCTGGGGGCTCCGGGTGGTGACTGTCCTGCCATGACCCACCCCAGAACACGGTGGAGCTGTCTCGCTGCAGTCCCCGCCCGGCACAGGCAGACACGGGGTCAGGTGGCTGGGAGGGGGCCTCGCTCCTGCCACCTGGACACCATGGTTGGGGGGAATCAGGTGTGGGGGGTGGAGGCCGAAGAGCCCCCACCGTCGGCCCGAGGGAAGGGCTCTGGGCAGAGCTGCACCCCCACGCCAGCCTCAGGGGGGCCAGGCGCTGGCGTTGAGGGGGGTGGTGACCCCTCTGAGCCCTCCCCACCCCCATAGCGAGCTGCAACTCTGTCCCCTCCCTGGAGGTGGCTCGTCATGGGAGCCTCAGGGAAGAGAAGCTGGGGCCGGGGAGGCAATGACTCCTGCCGTGCTGGGCACCAGGGTCGGGTGGGGAGGACGGGTCAGCAGAGATCGGCTCCTCCTGACCCCGCCCGGGCTGGCGGGAGCCCAGCGCAGGGCACCAGGGCCCGGGTGCAGCTCATCATCTCCAGCTGGCACAGGGCCGGGCCACCAGGCCAGGCGTCCTCCTGAGCGGGCGGCGTATTCTCACGCCTCTGGGCCTCCTGACAGCCGAAAGGGTCTCACTGTGCATTTTACAGCTGGAGAAAGTGGAGCCTGGGGGTCCCCGTGCCCACCGCGCTCCCACCCCCGGCGGCTCTGAGAGCCCCTTGGTCTGTGGTCTCAGGCGGCCGCCCGTCAGCAGGGCCGGGCTCGGGCAGTGAGGCTGCCACCCACGGCGCTGGGCTGACCCCCAGCAAGAGCCCCGATGCCCCCGCCCCACCCGGTTCCGCAACGCAAGCACTGCCAGCTGGGCCTCTGGGGGTCCTTCCTCCTACTGAATCCCTTCTTGACCCTGGATTGTCCAACCCCCGCCGAGGCCACCCGGACGCAGGCAGCTGAGGACACAGCCCCTGCCCAGAAGCCCCCCAGGGGTCCCCGTAGCCTGAGCCCCCACCCACGGCAGGGTCAGGGTGGCTTGTCCAGGAAGCCTCTTCCCCATGGGGGTCGCAGGCAGAGAGATTGGATGACTCAGGTCCCCAGTGGGAGGAGGGCAGGTCCCACGTGGGCCGTCCTGGGGACATGGGACCACATGGAGGCATCGCACTCGGAGAAGGGGAGGGAGGGTCCGTGGGGCTGTGCTGCCGGCGACCCCACCAGGGTCGGGTGGGGAGGACGGGTCTGTCCAGTGGGGGGGGGCGCAGTGAGCAGCACAGGGCCCGGAGGAAGCCGCCCCCCGGCCGCAGCGCGCCCGGCTCCCCAGGCGTCTGAGCCCGGCGTGGCCCTGTGCCCCATGGACGTCGTCGGCTGCCCTGGCACGCTGGGTCCCGCGTGGTCACTCGGGGGTCCGCGCTCGTGCTCCCCTCCCCCACCGCTGGCCTTGCTGTGACGGTGGCAGTGATCAGGGCTGTGCACCCCATGCTGGGGCCCCCGCCCTGCCCGGCTGTCTGGACACCAGCACCGGGATCCCGACACCCGTGGGGCCGCCTGTCTCCGGCACAGCCCGGGCGGCAGGGACAGTCCGGGCGGCGGGACCCGCCGGTGCGTCTCATCAGCGCCAGGTGGCAGCGCAGCCCTCTCGGTCCCCCCACGCCACCGCGGGGTGTCCGCTGAGGGCCCCGGGGCCACAGGCTCGGCCGCGCTCCCCGTCGCCAGGGTGATGCTGCGGCCCTGTCTGAGCCAGGGCTATTTCTGTCCCCGAGACGAGACGCGCTACCCTGCCGCCGCTGACGCAGCCTCTGCCCTCGCGGACGCGGACGGCTCTGCCCAGAGCCCGGCCCGGGGCGCCCGCGGGGGCACGCGTGTACACATGCCCAGCCAGACGCTCCCGGGCAGGGTCCAGAGGGACCTGAGGCCCCTTCCTCCCCGACGCTGTCTTGGGGAGGCCCCGTGCCCCCCAGGGAACACCCATCTGTTTTGAGGGGCAGCTCTGGGGGCATCAGGGATCCCTGAAGGGGAGGCCCAAGGAGAGGGACCGGGACCTGAACCCTGGCCGGAGCCTGCGGGCCCCACGGCATGTTCACCGATCTCCGCCCACCACGGGGGACCCTCCCGGCCACTTGTGAGCTGCCAACTGGGGCCACGACGGGGCAGCCACGGAGGAGCCCCCACCTGGCCCTGGTGCCCTGGTCCCCACCTGGGCTGCCACAGGCAAGGTGGGTGAACACAGCTGTGCCAGGGGCTGCCCAGCCGTGAGCTGTCACTTCCCGGGGCCAGCAGCTGGGGGGTCAGGAATCGCTCCAGCCGTCTGGGCCCTGCTGTACCCTCACCACCCCCAGGAAGCCCCATGGGCAGGGTCCGCCTTGGTGTCCTCCCTCCTCCCTGGCACCACCTTGAAGTTCTCTGCCACATCCCCAACAGGCGGCCTGGGGGACGGCCGTGTCCCGTCCAGAGGCCCATGGTCAGAGCAGGGACCCTGCCAGGGCCCTGTGGGCTTGACCCCGGCAGCAGAGGACGCAGCCCCTCCCACGCCATGTCCTGGGAGGCCCATGGGTTGTTCCTGCCAGGTGCCACCCTCGTCCGCTGAACCACCGGGCCAGTGGCCCAGTGGGGGAGGGGTCATGGGGGTGAGGCCCCCATCACTGGGTCCAGCCCTGGCTCCCTGGCTGGAGTGTGAGGGCTCCGTGCGTCACGGGGGGGCAGTGCCCCAGCTGGCCCGGCATGGCACGGCGGCCTTGGCCTGGGCCCTCACCAGGCCCAGCGCAGCCAAAGCTCCGGCCTCCCGGCTGCCCCCCAGTCCTGGCACCCCAGGCGGGCCGCAGGCTGGGCTTCTGCAGTAGAGGGGGCCACGCACCCCGCACCAACCCCAGCCCAGCTGCCGAGACGCCGGCCCTGGACCGCGCACGGCACGGGAGGCTGGCGGGAGGGACCCGGAGCCCCCAGCCAGGCTGCATGGCCGACGGGGGCCGGTGAGCACCCTGCCCGGAGCTGGCCCTCAGCCTGTTGGTCTTGGACTGACGAGAGGAAGCCGCAGGCGCCCGGCGGCATGAAAGGCTCTTTGACGGCGGCGGGGGTGACAGTGGCGCAGGAGACGGCCAGGCAGCAGCAGCGGCTCTCGCGGCCTGGGACGGTAAGGGGGTGCAGGGCCGGGTTGGGGTCCTCATAGCCCCGGGCCGGTGGGCGGGGGGCCCCCGCTGGGCCCTAGCGGAGGTGGAACCAGCCCCACTGCCCACCGCGTGGGGCCGCGTGGGGCCCAGTGGCCGGGATACCTGGGGCCTCAGAGCCCCGGGCCTCCCCAGGGACACCCCACTCCTGTCCCGACCTCCACAGGAAAGGTCCAGGAGGGTCGTGTGGGGTCCAGTGGGATGGGGGGGGACAAGTCAGGGTCTGCTGGGCTCTGGGGGTTCAGGCAGAGGAGGGGTCTCAACTGCCAGAGAAGTTCAGCCCAGCTGGGGGGGGGGCCTCAGGCCCGCTGTGTAAGAGGAAGGAACTTGCCTGCAGCTGGAATCCCCAAGGGCTTCCTGAAAGAGGGAACTGGTCTCTGCCCAGCAGAGCCGGTGCAGGGAAGGTCAAGGACCTCGGCCCCACCCACCCACCTTGCGGGAGACCAGCCCTGGCCGAGGCCTCGTGCCTGGCTCGGGGCCTAGATGCTGCCTGTGGGGACCAGGACAAGGAGGGCCCACTTGCAGGGGGAAACTGAGGCCCAGGCTGCGTCTCAGGGGCGCGAGGTACCTGCAGCAGTGCGGGGTGCAGGCTGCCCACCCCAGCAGGAGCTCCCAGGCCGCCCACTGCGTCCCCCGCCAAGGGCGTGGCCGGGGCTCTAGCAGGGCGACCCCTCCGCAGGCCCCGGGCAAGATGGCGGCTTCCTCCCTGATGCTCCTGGCGCTGGCGCTGCCCACTGCGGCCTGGCCCGGCCTGGGGCCGCCCAGAAGGCCCTGTGTGCACTGCTGCCGCCCGGCCTGGCCCCCAGCCGCCGCCCCCGGCCCGTATGCCCGTGTGAGTGCCCGGGACCCGTGGTGGGGGCTGCCCCGAGTGCGGCCCACCATAGACATCTCGATCCTCAAAGGTGAGTGTCCTAGGCCACGTGGCCTGCGCCACCCCAGGGGCTGACACCTGTGCCCGGCGAGGAGAGCAGGGACCTGGGCCCAGAGGAGGGGCTGGGAGGCAGCAGCGACAGTGAGCGCCAGTCCCCACTGGCAGCACCGCCTGCCTGGGGGACCCCAGCTGCCCCCTCCAGCAGGACGAAGCCCAGCCTGGGGAGGGGCTGTGGACCACGGGGGGTGCTGAGGCCCCTGGGGAAGGGGGCAGGGTCCCTGAGGTCCCCAGAGCGGCAGGCCATTTGGGAAGGGAGAGGCCCTCTGGACAGCAGGCCGTGCTTAGGTTAGACTTGGATAAGAACTTCCCAGCCCTCCCGTCTGTCAGAGCCCAGCTGAGCCATTCCTCCTGCACAGAGCGGCAGAGAGGAAACAGGCTGGGAGGCTGAGGGCAGCTGCGAGCCACACGGCCGGGGTGACCCGTGGGGCCCTGGAAGGAGGGGAGGCCACAGGGCCTGGCCCTGACCAGGCACCCCCTCACCCCCCCGCCGCTTGCTTGCGCCCCCGCAGGTGAGAAGGGCGAGGCAGGGGTCAGAGGTCGCTCTGGCAGGAGTGGGAAGGAGGGTCCGCCCGGCTTCCGGGGCCCGCAGGGCCGCAAAGGCCAGAAGGGACAGGCGGGGCCGCCGGGCGCCCCGTGTCAGCGCGCCTACGCGGCCTTCTCAGTGGGCCGGCGCGAGGGGCTGCACAGCGGCGAGGACCTGCAGGCGGTGCCCTTCGACACGGAGCTGGTGAACCTGGACGGCGCCTTCGACCTGGCCTCGGGCCACTTCCGCTGCGCGGTGCCCGGCGTCTACTTCCTGAGCCTGAACGTGCACACCTGGAACCACAAGGAGACCTACCTGCACGTCATGCTGAACCGCCGGCCCGCCGCTGTGCTGTACGCGCAGCCCAGCGAGCGCAGTGTCATGCAGGCGCAGAGCCTGCTGCTGCCGCTGGCCGCCGGCGACACCGTCTGGGTGCGCATGTTCCAGCGTGACCGCGACAACGCCATCTACGGCGAGCGCGGGGACCTGTACATCACCTTCAGCGGCCACCTGGTCAAGCCGGACGCAGAGCTCTAGCCGGCGCCTGGGGCCCCCAGCCGCGCCGGCTCTCCCCGCCCCCAGACACCCAGCCTGACTGCAGCGTTCCGGTGGAGGGTGGGGGCGGCTGTGCTTGAGCGCCGACTGCGTGCAGTGATCGCGGATGGCGTGGCGGGGCAAGCCTGATGGACAGCCCGCACTCGCGGGTGGACACGGGAAGGGATGCACGGAGCCACGCGGCAGAGGCCTGTGGCACGGCCGTGTGTCTGGGGTGGTGGGGGGCGGGCAACGCTGCACAGGCGGGCGGTCAGGGCCAGCTGCTCGCCTGTGTCCCCCGCTCTGCCCATAAAGGCTGTGTCAGCACCGCTGGCTGCGTGGGGACCTTCATCGTGAGGCGCCTGCTGGGCCGGCGGAGGACCCAGATTCTGGCGGGAAACCCGCACAAGTTCCAGGGGCGGAGGCGGCGGTGGGCGCACACGATGGCCAGGGCGGGGGTCCCGGCCTGCGGGGGGCTCGTCCCTGGCGGGAGAGGCCCAACTGAGCACCAGCGGCTGATTTCTGGGGCTCAGGGGATCCCTGGTCTGTCCAGAAGGGCTGGAGTAAGATTGGACCTTGATATGCCCAGAACCCGGCGAGCCCCAGACACCCACAGTGGCCTCTTGTACCCGACACGCTGCAGCGGGCCATGGGGCCATGGCACATCACGGGGCCATGGCACACCACGGGGCCACGGCACACCTCGGGGTCAGGCCACACCTTGGGAGCAGGGAGGGCCCACTTGGGAGGGGTGACTGAGCTGTGCCTGTCCTCCCAGGCAGGAGGACGCAGACAGAGGTTGGTCACGCTCATGACACTGGGAGCCTCCACCGCCCTCCCCACCCTCACCCCTGTAGGGCAGTTGGGGGTCGGTGGGGACCCCCCTGCTGTCCATGCAGGGCCCATCTGCAGGGGGAGGGGGTTCTCTCCGGCCGCCCAGCCCTCGCCTGAGCCTGCAGCCCCCCAAGTCCCTCATGAGCCCCCTGCATCCCCAAGCAACACCCCCAAACCATTCCTTGTGTGTCGGAGGGTGGGGTGTCACTCAAGCACAGGAGGGGCTGGGGGTGTCCTGGCTGGTGACGCCCTGGCCCTGCTGTGGATGGGACCCAAGAGAGCCACAGGCCCGGTAGGGGAGGGGGGACTCCCAGGCCTGGGACCTGCCTGTCCCCACCGGGCTGCTCCACCTGGCCACTGAGGTGGGCGGAGCCTCAGTCTGCACTTTGGCCCCTGAGATGGCCGGACACGCCCAGGGTGCCCGGCAACCCGCTGCGGGACAGAGCCGCCATCCAGCGCCAACGGGGCCTGGGCAGGGAGGGTCCCAGCCCAGCAGGGAGGTGGAGGGTCCAGGGTGGGTCCCTCTGCCCTGCGTGCCCGTCCCCGCCCACCCCCACCAGGACTCCCCATGCTGAGGCCAGGCGCCGAGAGGGCCGGTCCTAGCTGTGCGTCCCTGGGCAGGGCCTGACCTATTGAGGGACCACGGCACCTGGTCAGTGTCCCAGGAACCAGCTGGCCCCCCGCCGGGTGTGGTGGTCACATGACCCCCTTCCCAGGTGAGGGGGTCGCCGAGGCCCCTGCAGCCAGAGCCGGGCTCCTGCCACAGTGCAGCCCTCTCCCGTGTCCCTCTGGCCTGCCCTGTGGCCTCAGCGTCCCCATCCCACAGTGGGGCAGGGGCTCCGTCAGGGCCCACAGAGCGGCAGCAACAGCACCCTGGGAGCGCGGGGCCGAGTGCGTGCCGTGGCCGGGTGGAGCCAGGTCTGGGCATCTGGCCACGGAGGCCTGGACACGGCGGCCACTCTGCCCCCTGCCAGCCTCGAGGCCAGCTGTCCCCCAGGCTCGAAGGGGGCCTCAGGGCCAAGCAGCCCTAGACAGCTGCACCCGGCCACTGACCAGGAGGGCAGGACCACACTCCCACGGGGGGTCTGTGCCGGGGAGGGTCCCACGGAGGGTCCCGCGGGGGGCCAAGTGTGGCAGGTGCTCCAAGGGGCAGGGGCGGGGTCCCAGCCGCCCACATGGAGGGTCAAAGCCCCGCGGCAGAGCCGGGCTGGGCAGGGGAGGACGCCCACGCTCACAGCTCCGCAGGGAGCCCGGGACCCCAGACAGCAGCTCCCCTCCCTGGCCCTGGCCCTGTGGTCTGTGGTCTCCACGGCTACAGAGCTGGTGCTGCCGCGGGGTGCGGGCGGCTCTGCGGGAGAGAGGCCGGGAGGACACTGCCCCGCACGCCAGGGAGCCCAGAAAACGCTGCCACCAGGCTGGGGGGCGGCAGCCGGGCCTCTCAAGGCTCAGGCAGGACCAGGCAGGGCTGGAGCTGGCTGCGCGGTGGGTCGAGGGACAGGCTGGGAACAGACGCTGCCATGGCTGTGGCAGGTCGGGCAAAGGCTTCAGAGAGCCGGGCAGGCGGTGCCGGCCGAGCCCCAGTGCATCCCGCCCGAGTCCCGCCCGCCCTCTGCGTGTGTTTATCCCAAAACTGACTGAGTACGGGAGTAGGGACGAGACGAGGTCAGGACTCTCTGCGGGGCGATCGGGCCCGGTGCAGGCGGGTGTGGCGGCCCTGTGAGGCGAGGCCAGAGCTGGGCAGTCAATGCGGCCTCGCCGCTGCCCGAGGCCAGATGACAGAGGGGGGCGGGGCGGTCGCAGCAGCCACTGGAGCACAGCCGTGGGGACAGGGCTAACCGGCGCGTGTACCCCACAGGGGGAAACCGCGCTGCCCGTGACGCTCCGGGTGAGGGTCTCGCCGGGGCGCAATTTATCCCCATTTAGCTTATTGGCATAGTGAAATTCCAGTAAAACCCAGCTTTAAATGTTCAGGTGGGATTCATATACAGTCACCTGTTAGAGGGGAGGGTGGAGCAGCGTGGACCTTGTCCATGGCACTGTGCCACCACCTCTGTCTGGTCCCAGAGTGTGTTTGTCCCCCAGGACGTCGGCCCCCAGGGCCCCAGTCCGGCAGCCTCTGCAACTCGCCCACTCTGGGCGTCCACGTGAGCAGAGCCACGGCGCACGCGGCTCTCACGTCTGGCGTGTCTCACTGAGCGCGCCGTTTCGGAGGTTTGAGCTCCACTGCCCCCGCCCCGCCGCCTCCTGGAAGGACCGTCCTGCGTGAAACCGTCCTGGTGCCGAAGAGGTTGGGGACCGCGGCAGCCTGCGCCAGAGCGTCCTTCCTTTTCAGGGCTGAGAACCGCTCCCCGGCACAGACAGATCACATCTGTCCATCGTCCCTCTGTCCACGGACACTTGGCTAAGGCCATTATGAACATTTGTGCAAAAATTCCATTTTTTAACGTTGTAAGAATCATGTTGGAGGGAACCTGAGAGAGTGAATCGGTGAGAGAATCGTAGGGAACCTTGACCCAGCTCCGCCCCGGTGGAGACGGTCTCTAGCGGGATTCAAACGGAACGCAGGTGTGACGAGCGTGTGGCCGCCACGCAGAGACAGATGGAAGCTGCCACCCGGGAGGACAAGGGCACCGGGAGAGCAGGTGGCCACGACGAGGGGCTCTTTCCACGTCATGTTCACGCCACGTGCCAAGACCGAGTTCCGCTGAGTAAAGAGCTCTCGGCACTGAAACCATTAAACACACGTGGGACAGACATGCGTGTTCGTAGCAGTGCCATTCACAGCAGCCAAAAGTACATGCTATGGCCTGAACACGTCCCCCAAAATTCACAAGCCGAGACCTCGCGGCCGACGTGACGGCATTAAGGGGTGGCTGCTCGGCTGTCGCAGTGCGAACACCAGAGACGCACACGTGGCTCGAGCCCACGGCGGACGGGACTTGGCCCTGGAGAGGAAGGAGGTTCTGGCACAGGCGGCGACACGGGGGGCCTGAGGGCTCCGTGCTGGGTGGTGTCAGCCGTCACAACACACACTGGGCGACTCTGCTCACGTGGTCCCTGGAGTCACAGCCACAGGACAAGAGGCGTGTTGGGCGGGACCTGGGCCCCGTGCGGGGCAAGGGGCAGGGCTCCGACGGGCACACGGGTGGCTCTTGGGCACCCCTCACCCTCTGGCCACCTGCTCAGGCTTCATGACCACGAGACGGGGACTCGGTGGAGCGGCCGAGTCTCCTGGTAGCCCCCCACCTCTCTTGTCCATGGCCGCTATGGGCCACACTGGCTGCTCCTGGCGTGTCCAGCCAGTGGGAGCCCAGCAGGGTGTGGGAGGGAGGAGAGAGGCGGCTGGAGACCTCTGTTTCACCAGGCTGCTCCTCAGCCCCCCCATGTCCCCCAATCCCCCGAGGGTGGCAAAGCCCCCCAGCTGCCAGCCCAGCGCACTGCGCAGTGCCCTGCTGCAAACCCTCCCTGGCCCTGGAGCTGAGACACCCGCTTCCGTGGCAGGGGCGGGAGTGGGGGCTGCAGCGAGACTGTGGCAGGTCTGTGTCTGGGGGGCGGAGGGTGGTGGGGGGCAACAGGGAGAGTCACGGCAGTGGAGGTGGGGCGGGCGGGCCAGATGGAGGGA
Source organism: Cheirogaleus major (assembly GCA_963574435.1). Classification (NCBI taxonomy): domain Eukaryota; kingdom Metazoa; phylum Chordata; class Mammalia; order Primates; family Cheirogaleidae; genus Cheirogaleus; species Cheirogaleus major. Next base: position 62,770 of record CAUYPO010069033.1, on the reverse strand, counting down.
GAACCCGGCAGGTTCTGTCAATGGGTGTTGCCGTTGGCAGCTCGCAGGGACCCTGGGCTCTGCCAGCCACAGCAGCTGCGGGGGTGGGGCCAGCCCTGCCCCCGAGACCTGCACCTCCCCTCCCGCCTCACGTCTGGCATCCCGTGGGGGAGCCCCAGGGCTGGCGGCTGCCACGCGGATCCTGAAAGAGCCCCCACTTCTGCCCGACCTGCCTCCCCCACCCGCCAGCTCCTCCTGTTCCTGCCCCCACCCGGACCCCACGCTGCTCCTACCCTGAGCCCCCCATGGCCCAGCCTGCTCCCCTCGCTGTGGGGAGGACGAGCCCCACCCGGGGGCTGCCTCCCAGCTGCCCTTCCCTCCCCCCTCCTCGACCCCAGAGCCGGATTTCCTGCCGAGGTCACTCTGGGAGCCGCAGAGCCCGCGGCCAATAAAACCCATCCATGCAGACAGAGCAGCCGCTGCGGAGGATGTTTGCTCTGCGCCGCCCGCAGCCCAGGGCTCCCGGGAAGCAGCTCCGTGGCCCCCGCGGGTGTCCTGGCTGGCACAGACCCACGCTGTCCCCCAGTGGCTGGGACACTCACCTGACCCCCTGCCAGGGCTTTAACGCGGGGCCCTTGGATTCTCGTCCCTCCCCTGTGGCTCCAGGGACTGTCCCCACCGGCCAAGCCTGGTGTCCAGGGTCCAGGGGCTGCCCAGAGCCTTCCGGAACAGCCCCCAGCCTATCAGACCCGGGGCGCGTCCTCCCACGCACTCCAAGCGGGAACCGCCTGGTGCCGCTGCCTCCTTCCCAGGCCTCGCTAGGGACACCAGCTCTGCCCCAGCACCTCCGGAGCCCCCGCTCCCCGGGGCCAGGCCACATTGACCCGGCTCCTGGACGGCGCACAGACTCTGTCTCCGCCTCTTCCCTTCTCTCCTCTCGGGCTGCAGCGAGTGCAGCTCTGTCCTTCCTCAGCCCGGCCGCTGAGAATAAAGCTCCCCTCAGGGCAGGGCCTGGGGGGCCACCTGCTCCTCTCTCCTGCCCCCAGGTCCCCGCAGCCACCCCAAGGCAGAGAACACGCGTGGCTGTGCGCCTTTGCCTCTGAGCCTTCACAGACGCTGTTCCCTCTGCCTTGAATGCTCTTCCAGCTCGACCTTGGATGGCCGCGACCAGCCTCTGTGCGGGAGCACACAGCGGGCGCACACCATTATTTGCTAGAGGAGGACACATGTGACCTGCTTCAGTGGTGGCCGGGCGCCCCGAGGATTGGGGCTCAAGGGCACCGTCACCCTGGTGGGCAGAGGGCTGGCAGCCACCCCCTCCCCCGCGCGGCACGCCCAGCTGACGGCCCTGGGGACCAGGACCTCAGATCGATGGGGACATTGATCCGGGCAGAGCCCAGCCATCTGTCCGCGCCCAGTCACCCGCGCAGACACGCTTTGCTCCCAGGCGGCTCCAGGGCAGCTGGGGGTGGATGTGTCGGCCCCTCCAGTCGCTGGGGGTGGATGTGGAGGCCCCTCCAGGGCCCCAGGTGGGTGGCCTCTGTCACCGGTCCTTGGAGACGCAGATGCCGAGCCCTGCAGGCTCCCCGGGGAGAAGCCGCCCCCACCCTGCGTGGGACGGTCCCGTCGCCGAGCCTGGGACCCCCAGACAGCTCCCGTCTTCTCTTCACTCCGATGACAAATCGCACCTGTCCGGTCCCTGGTCTGGCCCCGGCCACGCTTCCCGAAAGGCGTCTGGCCACCCCTCCCCCGCCCCGCAGCCTCGCACCGCGCTGGGCCGGAGGCGCCGGCTGCAGGGACAGTGTTTGCTTTGAGAGAGAATCAAACATTTATTCCCCAATTTATCCCGGAGAGCGGCTGCCAGACACGCGCGTCCTCCTTACTCGGAAAGCGTCCCGGGCTCGGCCTGTCTGGAGCTGTCCGCTCTGGCGGGCGTGGCGAAGGTCCGCAGGGGCCCGGCACTTGCCCTCGCCCACACGGCCACCGCCTTCCCGGCACGGCGTTTGCTGTGTGTCCGCGGCCACCAGACTGTCCCTCTTCTCTCCTGGCCCGGCCCCTCCCGAAAGCAGGACACACAGCCGTGGTCCCGGGTCTCTGCCAGCCGCCAGTGGGAGCCCCTCCCCACGCCCTGCGCTGCGCTCCGCGTGACAAAACCAACCCCGTGGGCACGGCCGCCGCACCCCCACCCCGCCGGCTGCTCCCCTCTCTGGGACAGCGACTGCGGCCTGGCGCGTCCGGTGGGGCTGGAGCCCCCAGGACCGGCGTGACCCTGGCCAGCCAGGCGCCCAGCATGGCGCTGCCCTCCTCCGAGGCCCGGCCGCAGCGCAGAGGCGCCAGGGAGCAGAGGCCACGGCAAAGGCGTTCGGGGCCTTTAATTCCAGAGAGCAACGGCCGGACGCTGACCGGGGGACGCAGGGCCGACACACGAGGGACACGTGAACCTGGGGGGCCGGCGGGGTGGGCAGGTCGCCAGCTCACACCCAGCGCCAGGAAGACGCCCTTGCCCAGCACAAGGAACTTCAGGAGAAGCCGCTGCCCCGGCCGGGGAGGCTGACGTGGCGGGACGCGGCGGGGAGGCAGGTGGCTGCCGTGGACGCTGGCCACGCGGTGTCCACCCTCGGCCTGGCAGCCCCATCCTCACAGCGCCGGCGCCGAACCCTCAGCGCACCCCACGCTGGTGTGGGGGGCGACGGGCTCACAGCTGGCTGGTCTGCACGAGCCCGTTGGCCTCCGGGCTGCGCGGGGGCGGCGGCGGCGGCGTGGCCTCGCACGGCTGCCCGCTCTTGTCCGGTCGCGGCTCCGTGGCGTCGGCGTCCTCGGCGCCGTAGCCCTTGCGGAGGCACAGGACCTTCCGGAAGCTCTGGCGGAAGTTGTCCGAGAGGAAGCCGTAGAGGACGGGGTTGGCGCAGCTGTTGGCGTAGGACAGGACCACGGCGAAGAAGTAGAGGCCGGCGGAGGCGGGCTCCTCGGGCAGGGCCACCGCCAGGTTGACCAGGTTGACCGCGAAGAAGGGCAGCCAGCAGCCCGCGAACACCGCCACCACCACTACCACCATGCGCGTTGTCTTGCGCTCCGACCGGCGCCGCCGCCGGCAGCCGGCGCGCGCCCCCGCGGCCTTGACCTTCAGCACGATGAGCAGGTAGCAGAGGCAGATGACCAGCAGCGGCCCGAAGAAGCCCAGCACGGACGTGTAGATGACGAAGACGGCGCCCCACAGCCCCACGGGCTCCGGCCAGCTGAGGTTGCAGGTGCCCCAGCCCTCCTGCACGTCCGCGAACACCGGCAGCGGCAGCGCCATGAGCAGCGAGAAGGCCCAGACGGCGGCGCTGGCCAGCTTGGCCACGCGGGGCCGGCGCCAGCGGGCGGAGCGCAGCGGGTGCACCACGGCCAGGTAGCGGTCCACGCTCATGACCGTCAGGCAGAAGACGCTGGTGAACTGGTTGACGCCGTCCAGCGTCATGACCAGGCGGCACAGGAAGGGGCCGAAGGGCCAGAAGGACGCGGCGTTCTGCGTGGCCAGGAAGGGCAGCCCCAGCAGCAGCAGCACGTCGGCCACCGCCAGGTTGAGGATGTAGATGTTGGTGACGGTCTTCATCTTGGCGTGCCGCAGCACCACGTAGATGACCAGCGAGTTGCCGCCCAGCCCCACGGCGCACACCAGCAGGTACAGCACCGGCACCAGCACCGCCCGGGCCCCCGCCACGGGCGCCCGCCCCGCCGCCAGCGTGCCGTTCTCGCCACCTCCCGGGGCGGCCGCGGGGGAGGCGTTCCAGCCGGGCGACGCATGAGCCGGGAACAGGGGCTCCATGGCGGCGGCCCGAGGGCGCGGGCGTCTCTGCAAGAGAAGGGCGGGCGAAGGGCCGTGAGTCCGGACGTCCAGGCGCCCCCTGCCCGGGCTGCCCCACCCGCCGGAGGCAGCGGGGTCATGGGGTAAACACGGTCAGCCGTGTTCACCCCGCCCGGGGAATCGCATTAAGCAAATTGTTTGGAAAACAAGCCTGGAGAGGAAGGAGCAGCGGGCAGGTGGCCGGGAGCCGAGACGGGCAGGGCTGTCGATGCCGCCCGGCACGGCGCCCGCTCAGCCATGGCGCCCGCTCAGCCACGGCGCCCGCGGCACCTCCCTGGAACCCTCGCGGCCCTGCTGATGGCGGGGGAGTGGGGGTGCAGCTTTCCTGGGTGACCCCAAAGCTGACCCCGCCAAGGTGTCGGGTCTGTCGGCGCCCCCAGCTCTGGGGACGCTGCCCACCCCTCCCCAGCCCAGCGCAGCCCCCAGTCTGGCCGTGCAGCAGCACCAACTGCTCAGGTCCCTGCGCCGACCGCGGCTGGCCAGCCTGCCCCCGGGACAGGTGCCGCTGGGCTAGGACGACCTGGGAAATGGCTGGACGTTGTCACTGCTGCTTCGAGGGACGCACGCCAGGCCTGGCCAGGGGGTGTCTGTCACCCCCAGGGCAGCGGCAAACATCTTCCAAGCCCCAGGTGGAGGACACAGCGTGAGCAGGGCAGACGCGGCCCCTGGCAAACACGCGTACACATGGAGTGTGCAGGGCGTCCTGCCTGAGCCCAGAGACACAGCCCAGCCGTGCACAGAGGTGGGCACCGCCAGGCCGGGACAGTGGCAGCGTGACACCAGGGCCACTCGGCAGGTGCCACGCCGAACCCTCGTTCTGCTCAGCTGACCTACAGTGACCCCAAGTCGCCTCAGAACAGGGGACGCCCCCAACAGCGGCCAGGGAAGGACCAGCCTGGACGAGGGACTCCAAGGGCTGGGCAAGGGCGGCCGAGACATAGCAGACGAGCAGAGGACGGCCAGGGGCGGGGGTCCCAGGTCACATGCGCCACCAACGACAAAGTGAAGACCCTCTGCTCCCTGGAGCCAACACTGTGAAACTCCCACGCTTGCGCCTGTCAACGCTGGGAAACACGACTCAGAAACCAACCCGGGGAAGGGCGGTGGCCAGTGGATTCATTCAGGTGAAATAAAAATGATGTGACTTAGGAATAAAAATGATATGACTTAGATAAAATATTACCAAATATATTTGGCTTCTAAAAAGTGAAATGATCAGGGGTCTATTTTTAAAAATTACAAATCTTGAAAGTGAAAGTGCATACACACACACAAAAAAAAAAAGAAAAGAAAAATTATAAAACTTGGATGTGAAAAATACATTTAGACAAAAAAGAGAAAAAAAAAAAAAGCCAGACGCAAGGGTGGTCGGGCCCACTGCAGCGGCATGGATGGAGCTGGAGAGAGAATCGGTGACGTGGAGGAGGAGCGGGTGGACGCACTGCAGACACCAAGGCTGGGAGGAAGCGGGGACGGGGGTTCGCAGAGAGGGTGGCTGGGCGCCGCCAGGACTGACAAGGGTCCCGCTTGACAGTGTCAGAGTCAAGGTCTGACACGTGGGGACGACTGCATTTGGAGACCCTGCCGCGGAGTCCCTGTGGCGGGGGTGCTCCTGTGTTGGGGAAGAGGGGTGCTCAGTGACCCCCGCCTCTGGCCAGCATCTGCACCCAGCTGGCCTCTCCCATGGGACCCAGATGGAGACTCAGACAGAGACCAAGTGGGACTTTCGCTCCTGGGTGGCAGCAGGTGAGGCTGATGATCCCTGTGCCCCAGGGCCAGGCACGGGAGCCCCCCATTTTCACAAGAGATCAAGCCCGCAGTGTTTATAGCTCCTGCGGACGTGACTGCTGGGAGGGCCGTGGTGGTCTGGAGACAGCAGGGAGCTGGGGGCATCCAGGTGGGCAGGACCCCGGCAGCCACAGGGGCCTGTGAGCCGCACCCCACCCTGGCAGGGCTTTGCCCCCCTCCCCCGACCTGAGGGTCAGGCCCTGAGGTGGGGACTCGCCCATGGGGAGGGGAGTGTGTGATGTAACGTGTGTGACTAAGAAGATGGCAGCTTCCCCACCGTCCCCAAAGGCCGGCGCACGATAAGGCTCTAGTCTCGTTCTTTGCTGCTCTGAAGTCTAAGGCGGGAACTGGCATGTCGGGGCACAGGGGAGCCCCTCTGGGCTCTGGGCACCTAGGGGAGCCCTCGGAGCAGGCTGCGGGCTGTGAGCTCCCCACAACGTTGAAGTATTCTCTGATGGCAGCTACTCGGGGCGGTGAACAGCCTGAGCCACAGAGTGAGACCCTGCCCCTAAAGCAAAACCCAGCTGCGCCTGTGGAGCCTGTCCTGTCTTGGGGCTGGGCCTGAGCTAGAGGGCCCCCCCCACCCCCCCATGAGTGAGTCCCCACCTCAGGGCCCGACCCTCAGGTCGGGGGAGGAGGCCAAAGCCCTGCCAGGGTGGGGTGCAGCTCACAGGCCTCTGAGGCTGCCGGGGTCCTGCCCACCTGGACACCCTCAGACCCCAGGGGTCTCCAGACCACAGCCCTCCTAGAAGTCATCTCCGCAGGGGCTCTCATTTCTTTTAACAAAGGGGGGGCCTTCTGTGCCTGGCCCTGGGAAGAGAGATCAACAGGCTGATGTGCTGCCCCCCCACCCTGGAAACTGCCCCAAGGCCCTTTCCTCTGGGGGTGGGGAGTTCAGGGAGCAGGAGCCAGTGCTGGGGGCAGGCGGCTGCTCTGAACTGCAGCCACGGAACCGGTGACACCGAAACCAGCTCAGTACTCGGTACTCGAGATGCGGCTGCCGCGCAAACAGCTCAGCATCCAGAAAGGCATCTGGGCTTCTCGGAAAAGAGGGTGCTGAGGCTGCCCAGGGGGCCTGGGGACAGGGCAGGGCCTCACTGCCTGTGTCCTCCAGGTCCAGGGGTGGCGGTCCGGCCTGCCCTCACCACACCCCGGGCTGGCCCCACATCGGGTTGTGGGACCAGCGGCTTCTGCCACGGGCAGTTGGGCAGGCTGCAGACCCTGTGGTGGGGGGAGGGGGAGGGGAGGGGCAGCATCTCACACTCGGTGGCCCACACCTCCCCTGGGGGGTTGCAGACCCACAGGGCAAAGGTGAGGTACGTCCTGGCTCCCGGCCAGGCCTCCCCCACCAGGGGGCCCGGATCTGGATGTTCGGACTGTGGCATTTCCTGCCCCGCCCCCCAAATACTGCCCATCTTTAAGGCAGTTGTCGGCCAGGGGCAGCGTCCCTTCCCGTGAGGGGACACCGCGGTGGCGTAGCTGTCCCAGAGCAGCGCAGGGACCTCCGGGCCTCACCAAGTCTGCAGAGGTGCCCAAGGCCCCTATCCCCAGGACTCCCTCGACAGTGCTCATTAATTTGCTGGAAATCAGTGCTGGGGGGCTGTCATCTGTGCTGCGACCACCTTCCGCCCAGGACTCACCCCCATCCCACCCCACGCTGCTGGCTCCCCCCAGGAACCCCTTGTCCTCAGGAGGCTCTGGGCAGGTGCGGGACTGTCTCAAACCGCGGGCGGCCGGCGCTGCCCTCCCCGCCCGGGCCCCAGGCCGCCGGCAGGTATCTGGGTGGGAGGAGCCCCCAGGAACCCGCACCCGGGACGTTGCAGGGGTGTGTTCCTGATTCTGGGGAGAGGTGGATACGCCAAGGGCCAAGCTGTGACAGGGGCGCTGCGTCCCAGCGTGGGTGAACCCCAGGCCCAGAGTCTGTGGCGGCCGCCCCGGGGCGCTGGTCTCAGCCCGCAGCCCGCCAGCAGCTGGAGGACCCCCGCCGCCTCCCCAGAGCCCAAGCGCGGACGCCCACCTTGCAGAGCGCCGCGGGCCCCGACTCCCTCCCTCCGCACCAGTGGCTGCTGCTCCCTCGTCCCCGCCAGCCCAGCCTGGATCCCGCCGCCCGCCACCGCCCAGCGCGAGCCCCGCCGCGGCGGCCCGGGGGGGAGGTCAGGCCCGGGGTAGGGGGGGGCGTCTAGGTTCTGTGGCTCCTGCCCTGACCCGCGGTCCGGAGGCTGGCGGGTGGCGGGGCGGGGGTGCAGGGGGTGGGGGTGGCGGGGTGGGGGACGCGGGGGGTAGGGGCCGAGGAGGTGGGAGACGGAGGGCGAGGGGGAGGTGCGGGCGGGGGCACGGGGGGCGCGTAGGGCACAGGGCTCTCGGCAGGCGGGGGGCTCCGGCGAGACATCCGGCCAGGGCTGCGTGCAGAGTGGTGGGGCCCAGAGAGGGTGACATATCTGCGCGGACCCGCGGGAGCGCAGGGCAAGGGGCGGCACTCACCTGCGCGGCGCCCTCTGGTCGGAGTGAGCTGCTGCGCTCGCGGCGGGGCGGGGCGGGGCCAGCGCGGGGGCGGGGCGGGGCCAGCGCGGGGGCGGGGCGAGCAGCCTCCTAGGCCCCGCCCCCGCCCGTCGGTAGCCCGCACCTCTCGTCCTGCTGGCTGTGACATGACAGTTTGCCCCACCGGTTCACCCCAGCTTGGGGTCGGGGTCCCTCTAGCGACCCCGAGAGCCTGAGGAGGACCAAGGGGTTCCCATTCAGTGAAGGGCAGCAGGCGGCCCTGGCAGCCTTGGTGGTCTTGGGTCTCCATCCGAGCCGGGTCTCACCTGCGCAGGCCACAGACCCACCTGGGGGCCTCCCGCCAGGTGCCTACTTGGGTCTGTGTGGGCCTGAGAACCTGCGCTTCTGACCAGGCCTCAGGTGTGCTGGGGCTGCAGGCCCAGGGCCCCCTCTTTGCAAGCCCCCGCCAGGCACAGAGAGCTGGGGGGCACCTGGACGCTCCCCCAGGACAGGCGGCCAGCGCCCTTACCCTCCACTCAGGGGGCCTCGCCTCTGGCCAAATGACACGTGGCGTCCCAGACGATGGCAGAGCCCCCAAGACCCCAGGACTCTCCGAGGGGACGTGGGGACAGCTCGCGGTGACTAGGCTCCTGTGGATGGGGGTGCTGGCAGCTCCCTCAGGGTCTGGGTGCCTGGGCTGTTTCCTTTTTCCTCTTGACGCCGTGCGGTGACTCCACATTCTCCCGAGGAGCAGGGGTGACGTCTGTAATCGAGAAGTGCTTCAGAACCTCGGAGCCCAGCATGTGCTCACGGTGTGAACGTCGGGGCAGGCTGTGGCTGGCCCCTCGTGCACACGCGGACCCCTGCCCAGGCGGTCTCCAGCATGCCTCCCACCGGGCCCTGTCTTTGAGGGGTCCTAGGGGGCTGCACGGACCTCACCCCTGTGGATGCCGCCCCAGCCCTGACGTGAAGCCAGACTCCCGGCTGAGAAAAGATGGAGCCGGAAAGCGGAAACCCATCTTCCCCAGGGCTGCCACAAGTGGCTCTGCGGGCGGAGGCGGTTTGGTGGCCTGGAGAGGGGCTGATGCCTTTGTGCCCTGGCGCTCTACAGGCAGCCATGCCGCCCTGGCCATGCCACCGCCACGGCCCCCCGCACCTGCGCGGAGGCAGGTACAGCCCGTGCCGGGGCCCAGACGTCCCTGCGAGGTGGTGTGGGAGGCCTGGTGGGCCTGGAGCGTGGCCAGCGGGGGAGGCAATCTGCCAGCGCCCACACGTGTGGCCTGTCAGCCTGCCGAGGGTTCAGACAAACTCCCGCCAGGCACTCGGGCGGGAGACAGTTTCTGAGCAGCCCCAAGTGCCCAGCCACGCTCAGCGATGCGGACACACCTGTGGTCAGACAGGCAGCTCTGCTCCGTGAGAGCCAGCAGAGAGGGAAAAAATGAAAAAAAAAATTTTTGTAACGGAGGTACTTGTAGGTTGTGATAAATACGGTTGCTGAGAGAAGCAGGGTGACAAGAGGGACAATAACAGCCAGGGCTCCACCTGGTCCCGCCGCAGTGGCGTCCCAGGCAGATCCTCTGGGAACCACAGACTGCTGCCCCAGCCCTGCCTGACCCTGCCCGGCCTCCTCCCTGCTCCCCACCCTGGGGTCACAGACCACCCCCAGGCCTTCCTCCAGGGCCTGCCTCACCTGTAGGGCCCCCACCTGGCCCGAGTGTGGCATCACGTCTGCCTGGAGTCACTGGGCGCCTGGGTGCAGGTCCTGAGTGAGGGTGGGGACAGCCTCATGGGTGGGGGCTCGCCTGGCCACACCTCCCGCGTCAGTCAGGCTGGGCACCCCTGAGGCCTGAACACCTTGGCCGTGTCGCCCAGCCCTCCCAGCGCCTGGTGGAGCCCTGTCTGCCCTGCACCCCCCAGGCACCCCGAGCCCCGGCAGGAGTCCCCCCTCCCAAACCCCAGCCCAGCCGGGAGGGTCAGACCAGGTGAAGCCCAGGACAGGGGAGGATTAGTGATGCTGGGAGCCATGGCAACGGGACGAGGGCTGGATGGCTCCCGGGGGTGAGGGGGGTCCCCTCCCTGGGCCCGTGGGGCCCCTTCCCGGAGGCCGAGGCCGGGGGCTGCTGGACACAAGCCCGTGCACCCCACCCGGGGGGAGGCCTGGGGGCTGCGCATGCTGCCCAGCGACCGCTCAGATGCCAGAGGCCAACGCCAGCTCACCCAGACACCCCTGCAGCCCCGTCTCGGCCCCCGGCCAGGCGGGCTCTGGGGTGGTTGCGAGGACAGCGTGCTGTGCTCCGTGTGCCCCCCGGCCAAGTGGCCTCCCTCTGGCCACGGAGGCTTTGCCTGGCTGTGCCCGGCCTGGTCCTCCCTCCTCCCCTTCTCCAGTTAGTCCCCATGACAGCTTGAATGACCCCGCCTCCAGGAAGCCCCCCAGCTGTCCCACACTGCTGGCTCGTCCCACCCGACTGCCGCCTCCCCCCGCAGACGCTCACGGAGGTGACAGGGCCATGTCTCAGGGCTGGCGAGCAGCAGGTTCCTGACAAACACTCCGCCGCGCCGCCCTGGTCCACGGAGCGGAGGTTGGGGGAGGTCAGCCTCCCGCCCGGCAGCGCCTGGTCCTCCGGCCGCCTCCCAGCAGGAGCAGGAAAGTCACGGCCTGTGCAGGCGGCTCAGGCACGTGTCTGGGGACAGTTCCTCAGTGTCCCCAGGGGGGAGGGATCCGGTGGACCCGCAGCTGCAGCCCGGGCGGCAGGGGCTCCTGCGAGGCGGCCTGAGCAAGGTCTGGGCCGGCAGAGCAGGATCCCGACAGCGTCCAGACAGAGCGGAGCCCTCGAGGGTTTGAGGACGGAGCCTTTGGCAGGGGCCAGAATCCCGCATCCTGCACCTGGGGACTTGGGGGTGGCTGGACTGACCCTCCTGCTGTGGTCTCGGGCTTCAGGGGGCCCCTGTTAAAGTGGGGGGTCAGGGGGGACACTAACATGCGGCTTCCCAGCCCAGCCAGGACAGCTTTCACTTCTCGGGCTCACGGGGCGGTGACTGGGCCAGCTGGGGCACAGTGACCCCCTGACTTGGGCTCTCCGCAGGTGGCCAGGAGGGTGCATGCAGGGCAGAGCCTGGGCGGGGCCTGGATCCAGGGCAGACGGGGATGGGGGGTGGGGAGGGGTGTGATGGAAGCCCCTGTCCTCGGCCTGAGGGGGATGAGGCCTGGGTGCCACGCAGGAGCCCCCAGATGGGCCCTGGGTGCAGGTCTCAGGTGAGGGTTGGTGCCAGTGCACAGTGAGGACACAGCTTCGTGGGTGGGGGGTCACCTGGCCACACCCCCCGCGTCGGGCTGGGCACCCCTGACGCCCAAACACCGGGGCCTGCGCTGGCTTCACGTCCTGGGCCCGCGGGCGGCGCTGTGTCCCCGGGCAACAGGGGGAGGCTTGCGCACGTTCCGCGTTTGGTGCAGTTTGATGCCGACTCATTCGAAGCTTATTTAAGTCCCTCGATCCCCACCACAGGCAAATCAGAGGAGGACGTTTTCTTTGGTTTGTTCACATCTATCAACTTTCACATCAGTGAGAGCCGTTTCTCTCTGTGGATGTGCACAGACTGCGTCTTTTCTAGCGTGTCGGGAGGTAGCGATGCATCAGCCGGTTCCCTTTCAGTGGAAACCTGAAAGTCTGATGGTGTTTGGAGACAGAATTCCTCGTGCGAGAACATCGCCAAACAAGTCAGCGTGAAGTTGCAGAGCGGAGGCGCGGTGTTCCCGTGCTCACAGGGATGGGGACTTGGGGGCGAAGCTCCCCTGTGACCGCCAGGGTCGGCTGCCCCCCATGGCTGCACCCACCGACCCCCACAGACCCGGCCGCCTGCCAGACAGGGCCCCAAGGACCTTGCACCTGGGCAGGTGACTGCAGGGAGGCACTTGCTCCTCACCGAGGGACAAGCGCCGCTACATCCTGGCGGCACAGGGGTGGCCGGGCTACCTGCCGTCCCCCTCAGCTGCAGCCGACAGCACCTCTGAGAACACGGGCCCCGCAGGGCCAGAGCTTCTGCCATTGTCAGGAAGCGTCTGGTATTGACGTGCGCTGCCCTGATTAGCACGAGCTGCCGGCAGGCTCAGCGGCGGGGTGTGCGTTCCTGGTCCCGGCAGGGCAGTGTCCTCGGAAAGAAATTCACCTGCAGGTTACCTGTGGGCCTCAAACCGCATCTGTGACTTCACAGGGGCAGCTGCTCACGCCCCACGTGCGGGCTGGGACCGAGGACTCACCCGCCACCCCTCCCTGCCCATCTGGGACTCGCAGGCTGGGGGTCCTGCCTCCCGAGCCCCTGGTGGCAGGAGTGTCCCCAAAGGACACCAGGCGACTCCCCCATGGAAAGCCACGCGTGTTCTCGGACACCCCCGTGGGCCGGCGTGGGTGTGTCCTTGTCAGTAATCTGACGGCTCACTGGGAAGACCTGGCGTGTGGCCAGCTCCTGACCTTGCCAACTCACGGGCGTCATCGGCTGGAGGGCAGGACTGGGGACGGCCATCGCAGGTCGGATCCGGGACCAGGTCTCTGAGGCTGCCCCTGCCCGGCGCTGCCTGGGGGGTCTGAGGCTGCTCCGTCCACAGGTTGCAGGGGCGGGGTGGCTGGAATAGAGCCGAGCCTTTTGCACCTGCTCGTCTGTCTTCCACTGGGTTCTCTCGGCACCTGTGAGGGAGGTGGGTCGAGGACGCAGGTGAGGAGGATCCGGGTGGGGGCTCCAGGCAGCTGTGACCACTCTCTCTCTGCCTCGCAGCGGACGATGGCCGGGCTGGGATTCAGACTCAGTGCTGAGGCCTGAGCCCGCTGCCTCTCCCCGGGGACACCACCGGCAGCTCAGCGGGTGGGGGTGGGGTGGGGGCCGGGTTCTAGGACGTGGGGACCACCCAGGCTCCAGCAAAGGCAGCTGTGACACCCCGTAGAGATGCCCCCATCCCAGGACTTGGGGAAACGCCCCCAGGCGATGATCAGCACAGCACGAGGGAGCAGGAGGATTAGGAATCACAGTAGCAAACAGTTCAGAAAAGGTGATACAATAAGCATGAAATAAATACAATAAACATGAAAGTGAAAATAAAAAACAATTCCATAGCATGAAAAACATCCCGATGGAACCTTTAACATGAGGAGCGTAGGTACTGGTGTAAAAGCTGATGGTTTCAACAGCAGATCAGACGTGGCTGAAAGAGCGGGGGGAGCTGGGAGACAGCTGGGGTGTTCCTAGCCCCCCCACCTCTCCAGGCTCCCACACAATCCACATCACATTGACATTGTGAAAATTGCCTACAAACACCGGTTAAAAGGCCTGCGGAGGGCATGTTACAGGTGCTCAACAGCTTGCAGGCGGTGGGGTGGGGTGGGGTGGGGTGGGGTGGGGTGGGGGAGGGGCTCCAGGCACAGAGGTCCATGGGCAAGACCCCGCCCCCAGGTCCCGGGGGACTCTGAGCGCCCCTCTGAGCGCCCCACTCTCTCTGACAATCCCCCTGTGGGTCTTCTTCCTGGGACCCCCATGTCCCCACCCTGTACCCCACCTGCCATGACCCAGCACCCCTCTCCTCCCAGCCCTTGGTGGCGGGGGTGGCTCACTGCCCCCCGACTCACCCCCCCCAGAGTGGAAGGGGGTAGTGGGGGTGGGGTCGGGGCTGTAGGGGCTCAGCACCCACCCAGGACAGGGCTCCGGGGGCCGAGCTCCTGCTCACATGGCTGGGTGCCCACAGTCTGGGCCAGGCCGGGCTGCACCACCCGCCACCCGGGACACCCCAGCGCCCACCCCCACCACCCCAGCCCCTCTGGGCGGCACATCAGGGCCCGAGACAGTCTGGCGGTGGCAGCTCAGCCGCAGGACTGGTCTCCGTCAAACCGCGGCGCAGGATCCGCCGGCCTCTGGCGCCATCTGGTGGCGCAGTGGTCACTGCGCGAGGCCCGGGCCTGGACAGCGTCAAGGACCAGACTCCAGCGGGCACTGGACGGGCCACGCTCACCGGCAGCCACGGCCCTGCCCGCACGAGGGCAGAGGCCACAGGGCATGGGTCCGAGTGCCTCCCGGAGGCCCCTCCACCTCCTGGCCACCCCCACGGCCTGGCAAGGACGGGTCCCAGCAGCTCCCACTATGTGGCCGTGAAAACTGTTTGCCCTCTCTGAGCCGCGATGTCATGTGCAGCCCACCTGCCCCAGCCTGAGCCCGCCTCTCCCCAGACCTCCCCCAGCGGGTGGGGGGACCCCCGTGGAGCCCTCGACAGGCCCGGCGCCCCACAGCCCGCCCGGCCGGCCTTTCCCTTGGGGACGGGCGCTGCTGGCTGCATGGGCCCCGGCGGGAGGGGCGTGGGCAAGACAGCAGGGCTGTGGGGTGGGGGCTTCCTCCACTGGTCACTGCTCTGCAGTGTCCTCGCACGCCTGCCCCAGCACTGTGCCGGGCAAGGGTTGGCTCAGGCCTCGCGGCCACCCTGGTCCCAGCCAGGCCTGGTCCTCCAGCCGTAGCCCGAGCCCAGCACCCCGCAGCGTGCCCGGCCACGGTCTGCTCACCACTGACCCCTCGCCCCACGGCAGCCCCCGCCATGCCCGTCCCCAGCCTCGAGCTCCCCGCCCCTGCACCTGCCAGTGTCTCTCAAGGGCGACTCGCTGCCTGGGCACGGGGGGCAACCCCCTGACCCTGGGACCAGCTGGCTCTCGGATCCTCCGCTGGGCCTGATTCTGGCGACGCCAACCCCGGGCCCCTCCTCCACTTCAGCCCTCCAAATCTGCGCCCCGACCGAGGGGACTTTCAGAGCTGCCCTCTGATCCTGTGTTCTGAGAGGACCACACCACTGGCTCCTTCCTCAATCCCCTGGGCCCCATCGGCCCCGAGTGATATGAACAAAACTGGCGCTGGCCGCTGGGGGGCAGCCGCGCAGTTCTCAGACGCTCCCCGCACGGGACCAGCGGCAGCGCACCCAGCCCCCGACACCGGGGGAGGGGTGCTCCCGCCTATGTCTGCTCCTGCTGTGTGGTCAGGACTCCCCCCGGGGTGAAATCCCAGGGCGGGGAGCCCGCCCAGCTGACCCCGGCCAGGCCACAGGGCCCGGAGAAGCTGGACCCATCTCGCTGGGGCGGGGGGGATGGAGACCCTGCTGCCTTCCCCCTCACCCCCCTCCCCCGCCCTGCCCAGCCGCTGCTGGCTTTGCTGCCTGGCCAGGGGCCAACCTGGGCCCCCCTCCCCACCCCCGCCTCCAGCAGCTGGCTGGCCACCCTCCAGTCGGGGACCAGCCACACCTGCCGCAGCAGCTGGCCCCAAATCCCCAAATCCTGGCAGACCGGCCGCCTGGTCCCCCACTGGCCGGGCCAGCGCGTCCTTGGCGGGGATGGCTGGCCTGTCCTTTGCTGAACCGGCTGTCAGGGACCGCGGCCAGGTGGGCAGGCGCACAGCGTCCCGGTGCCCTGAGAGGCCAGGACTGCCGCCCGCCCAGCTGTGCAGACCCCAGCCCTTTGCGGGGTGGCTGTGCCCCACCCGGGCACTGCTAGAGCCTGCGGGTGAGGGTCTGTGGGCTGCTGGGGAGACCTGGTGCCTGGTCTGACCCCACAGCCCAGGCAGGGAAGGGGAAAATCCGGGGCGTCTTCCTTCCAAGCCCTGGTGACCGCAGAGGCCTGGTCTCCCACCCCTTGTCACCGGGACCCACAGGCGCCAGCTGTGCCGGGGCGGCAGGGGGCAGGCCGGGCTCAGAGGCCGGGGCCGGGGGCCATGCTGGAGGCTGCCCAGGCCCAGGGCTGCCCCTGACTACCTGGGTCTCAGTGGTGAGACTGTGTGGTCAGTGTTACTCCTCCAGCATTTACTGAGCGCTTACTGTATGCCGGTGCCCAGGCCCTCCCGCCGAGGGGCCCCTGCCCAGCCCCCGCCCCTGGTGCTGATGGCCGTGAGCTCCCAGGATGCACCTGCTGGGGGGGGCTGTCAGCACAGGGCAGGGTCACAGCAGGGCCAGTGTCACTGTGAGAGGGGCTTTCCCTGCGCCGGGCTGGCCGTGGTCACTGGGCCGAGACTCTGGGCGGCCTGGGGGAGGGGAGGCTTCCTGCACAGCGTGAGGCAGCCCCCGGTGGGGCGACGGCCCCAGGATCCCCCCTGGGAAACGCGGTGCCAGGTAGGGGGTGGCAGGGGGGGCGCCAGCGCTGAGCCCCGTCCTCCCACTCCGGGGCCTGCCCCTCGCTGCCCACATCTGCGCGGCTGTGACCAGTCCTGGGGGCCGGCGGCCTGGCCCTGGGCTGTGCTGGATCCCGAGCCTCCGGCCAGCTGTTGGGGGGGCCGCGTCTGTCCTCGGGGCCGACAGCTGCAGGCCCGGAAGCCCCCTCCGTGCAGCCCCCAGAGCAGGTGCACCCGTGCCCAGCCCCACCCGCCGAGGACGGGCCCAGGGCTGTGGGGCCCTTGCCCGCATCTGCCCTGCCTTGGGGCGGGCTGGGCCAGGGCTGGAGTTCGGGGTCCCCTGAGCAGAGACGGCCAGGCTGGCCGAGCAATCCCCGCAGCCACGTGCACCCAAGCCAGGGAGGCCAGGCAGGGGAGGCCAGGCAGGGGAGGCCGGGCAGGGGAGGCCGCCCCGGAGCACAGATATCCCACCCGCTGATGCCCTGTGGCTGGAGTGCCAGGCGCGGCACATGAGTCCCCTGCGCCTCCGTGACCTCCCGGGAAGTCCAGGCTGTGCCAGGCCCCCCCATCGCCACCCCCGTCCAGGCCTGATGCCCACACTGTCCTCGCTGGCCGGGGCCGGGGCCACGGCCTGCTGTGCCCGCCTGGGCAGGACTCCACCCTCCTGGGCCTCTGCACCGACCTCCCCACCCCCACGCCCTGCTCAGGGCTGGGCCGTGGCGCCTGCAGCCCGCTCTGCCCTCCAAGGGCCTCCCCGTCCACGCCAGGTCCCACCCTCAGGGCCTGGCGGAGCCTCTCGAGGACGAGAATGGGAGCAGCGCCCACCTGCCTGGACCCGGGGCCCCCATGGTGCTGAGGAGAGCCGGGGCTTGGGGGCTGGAGCAAGTCAGGCCTCTGCCCCCTGCAGGTGCCCCTCCCTCCGTGGTGCCCGTCCTGCGCTGAGCGGCACTCTCCCCCCAAAACACATCCACCCAGAACCTCAGAACATGGTCTTATTTGGAAACGGTGTCTTTGCGAATTTAATTAGTTCAGATGAGGTCACACTGGGTTAGGGCGGGCCCCAGATCCAATGGCAGGTGTCCTTGTAAAAACAGGGACTGTGTCGAGCCCCAGGGGAGGAGTTGGGCCCACAAAGTGGGGGTGTCGGGGCCCAGGGGTGTTGCAGCCTAGGGGGCCCTGCTCCTGCCTCTCTCACCCCCAGCGGGAGGCTGACTCCACTGTGGCCTTGGCGCCCTGAGATCTCAGCCCCCAGTCCCCACACTGAGACCCTGAGGGCTTCGACCCTCAGCACATCGAGGCATCTCCCGGTGCAGAGCAGAGGGGCCGGGTGCTGGGCCTGCCGCAGCGGGGAGGGCCGCGCAGCCCCCGGTAGATGCGGGACGGGAGTGGGGTGTTCCGGGCAAGAGGCAACACCCCCCTTCCTCCCCTGCGGGGGCTGCCCAGGGGCTGTGCCGTGCACTGTGCAAGTCCTGACTGTGGGGTCCCGCCAGCGACACTTGCCCTGGCCGAGAGGGACGGGAGCAGAGCCTGTCACCCAGGCCCAGGGCTGATGTCGGATGGGGGGGTTGCCGGGCCCCCGACCCGGGTCTCCAGCTGGCGCAGCTCCCCAACCCCGACCCGAAGCCCGGCCTCCCCGGCCCCACGACAGTGGCCTGGGCCAGACCACAGTCACCACCCTCCCAGGACAGACGCCTTGTCCACACCGGGCAGCGGGGACCCTGAGTTCTGCGCTGGCTGGCGGCAGCGGGTGGCCCGCCTGGGTGTCTGTCCCCCCAGACCTTCCACACCTGATGGTTTATTTCTGCGGCGCTCCGAGGTCTGGGTTTCCCATCTCGGGGACTTTCCGCTCCTGCGACAGGGGAGAGGTGGATGTTTATTTCATTGCTTTCCCGAGCGAGGCTTCAACGATCTAGCGGCAGGTTCAAGGCGGCGACGCCGGGCCATTTGCGTCTGCGAATTCACGTCTTTTCCAGACCCCGCGTGTGTCGCTGACATATCACGTTTTCCCCGGGGGAGGCGGTGTTGCTATTAACGTCTTCCCTCGGCTGGGCGGCTCCCCGTCCCTATCGCGGCTGCTCTGTGGCCCGACCCGAGTTCCCGGCCTGACGCCTGCCTGGGGCGTCCATCCCCTGCCTGAGCGCAGACCCCAGCCGGGCCGGCTCCCTGGGGCTCCCAGGAAGAGTGAGCAGCCATTAAGCGCCGACTGTGTTGCCCTCTGGACTGGCCTAATCTCTGAACTTGACCCTGTGACCTTCCCCGGCCGAGCGCCCTCGCAGGCCCCGGCTGTGGCTGCCCTAGCTGGACTGTTCCCTCCTCACACGGGGATGCTGAGGCCCAGGAGGCTGCGTGCCAGTCTGGGAGCCCAGGGCGGGCTGGTGGCACCGGCACCCGGCAGCGGGGGCCTCGAGGTGACTAGCCGTCCCCCAGCACTGGACGGGCCGGTCGCTGTGTTCAGATGCTGCCCACGGGCCCCCACGGCGCTCGCCGCCCCTCTGGGGTCTGTGGGGGAGGACCCGGGCCCAGCACGGGGCCACCGGGGAGCTGGTGTGAGGGGCTGGGCAGAGACATGGGGGGGCCCCAGGCCCCAGGCTCCATGAAGGTTCGCTCCTCACCCTTCCTCTCCTTGCCGTGGGGGCAGCCGTGGCCGGGGTGGGGGGCAAGGGCCATGGCTCATCCAGCTGCCCAGGTGGACCGAGCTCACCCCTCAGGTCTGCCAGGCAGCCCACTGTGTGGGGAGTGGAGGGCAGGTCAGAGGGTGGGCCGCCCCCCGCACCAGTCCCGCTGCTGGCCCAGCTCCGGCCTGGCCAATCCCCACCTGGCCTGCTCTGAGCTCCCTGCACAGTCCTGCGACCGCCCGGCCTTCCCCGTCCCGCCCACCCGGGTCCCCGGGCTGAGCAGGGGCTGGAGGGGCCTGGCCGAGGGGCTGGTGGGGTTGGCCGGAGCCAGATGCCCGAGGACGGTCCCCAGCCGGTGCGCATGGCGGGTGGCAGATGGGGCAGGCGTGGCCCCTGCGTATCCTCCAGGGCCGGGGTTTATCGGGGTGACGTGACGGGGCTGCCTCCTTTGGCCCCGATAAGCCAGCGGCGGCTGCAGCCTGTCTCAGTCGCCCCTGACAGCGCCAAGCACGGCCCGCGCCGGCCGACGGCGGGGAGGAGCCATGGGGGCTGCGGCCACCACCCAGGAGGGGCTCCCACCTCCTCGGGCCCCAGGGCTGCATCGAAGCCTTCCTGACCCCCGACCCCGCGTCTGGGACCCTACGCAGGCTCCGAGGGCCAGTTCGAGACACGGCTCTCACTGAGTGTCACCGCGCAGGCCCCGCAGACGGCAAGGCCGGGGCCTCCACCCGGCTGCGGACACATGTCCCTGGCCAGGCCTGACACAGATTCCCAGGCTGCAGGGCTTGGGGACAGTGTCAGCCCCCAGCCCAGCCCCCAGCCGAGCAGCGCCCCAGCTGGCGGCCAGGGAGCCAGCGCCAGGCAGCCTCGCGCCCCTCACCTCCCCCACACGTGTGCGCAGCTGCGGCCGGGGAGGAAATCCACAGCTCTCACAGGCCCCGGGACACGGAGCTTGTGGGGAACAGCCGGGCAGGAGCGCAGCTGGGAGGCAGGGTGGGGGCTGCTCTGGGCTCCAGGCGCAGCCAGGGGCAGGGGAGGAAGGCTGGGGCAGGAGGGGACACAGTGTGGCCGCAGGGTGACAACGTGCAGGATCTGGAGGCTGGATGTGGAGCCTGCCCCTGCCCAGAGCCCCCGCCGCCTGCCGCCTGCTGCCCCGAGGGGCGGGGACCTTGTGTCTGGGTCCCCAAGGAGGCGCCGACCGCTTGGTGGCCCCACAGTGCGCTGGGGACTCTGCTGTGTCCGCCAGGCCAGAGGGGCAAGGATCCTTTCAGGGCAGTACACAGCCACAGGCAGCTGAGGCTAGACCTGGGTCCTTGGAGCCGGGGTTCCCGTGGAGAAGGGAAGGAGGTGACCTCTAACTTCAGCCCCTGCCCAGGATGCCTTCCTACGCAGATGGCACAAGCACCAATCTCCCTGATTTAAATGAAAAGCACAAATTTGGGGATCATGAAATTAGAATGTGGCTTCAGGCATGGCTAGATCCAGGCGCTTGGCTCTCCTGCCTGCCCGCCTGCTCAACTCTGCTTCTCTGTGCCCTCACTATCCCAGGGAGGTGGCCTCCTTCCTGCACTGAGCTCTCCTAAGCCAAGATGCCCATTCCTCTTTCTGGGGGGCTGTATCATTTGCAGTGTTTCCTGCCAGGCCCTGGCCCCAAGGACACTGAGGCCCAGGGGCCTGGGTGAGGCCTGCAGGGGACAGTGGCAGCACACAGGCTGCTCAGCCCCAGGCTGCCGAGACGCCCCCGGGGAGGGGCCCTTGGCAGGAGCTGTCACCCTGGAAACCACCCCCCCAGGCAGGCAGAGCCCCCTCCCCGGGGCAGGCTGGGCAGGAACCGCAGGGGGCGGGGTGGCGTCTCGGTGGCCGAGGGCGGGTGGGCCGGCCGCGGGCTCCGTGCTGCCCGGCCAGGGCGGCCGCCCCACATAGCGGGGCTCTGAGTCCAGGGTGGGCCGAGAGGCGCCGCCGCCGCCCGCTCACAAGGGTCCATTGTGTGGCCCGGGCTGTGGCAGCAGGTGGCTGCCCGGTCCCACACGGGGAGGCCCTGCCACCAGCCGCGCGGACGGAGGAGGGCACCGCGGGTGCGGGGGGTGGCGTGGGGCCGGGCGGGGCCGGGCCATGGCACAGAGCTGGGGCTGCAGCATGAAGGCGCTCTTTCTCCCGGCCGGTCCCGCCCGCCCGGCTGCGGCTGGGCCCCCACGCCCTCGGCCCCAGGCCAGGGCCTGGCTGCGCCCGGACGTGGCAGGGCTGTGGCCTGGGCAGTGGCTGGGGCTGGGGACAGTGGTTCAAGCAGAGCAATCTGGGTGGCTACAGGAGGTGGGGAGAGGTGGGGGGGCCATGTGGGAACGCAGCCCGGAGCCCCCAAGGCCAAGGGCGACCCCGAGAGCCGGTGGTGGACGTGGCCCCTGCCGGGCTGAGTGAGCCTCAGGTGACACCCACACCCCCCTCGGCCACCTGCATCCTCCACAGTTGACGGCCCCTCTCTGTGCCTCAGTCTCCCCACCTGTAGAGGGCAGAGAGTGGCCAGTGGCTGCATCAGAGACCGAGGGGTGACAGGAGCTGGCCAGTGGCCCTGCTGGTCACCGTGTCATTCTTCTCAGAGCCGAGTCACAAACCGAACACGCCTGTCCTCCCGCTCTCCCAGCCCCTCCCTGGCGAGCTGGGCCCCTGTGGCCCCCTGGCCGCAGCCCCGTTCCCACCCTGCTCCCGCGAGCAAGGCCAGCCCCCAGCCGCGTGGTCCAGGCAGGCGGAGGCTCCTCCTGGCTCCCCGCGCGGCCCCACCCGTGGCTGGCCCAGGGCACATGTGGAGGCGACGCCAACGCTCCCCCACACGGCAGCATTAGGTAAGGACAGCTGGAGCCAGCCGGGGTGGCTGCACGGCTGGACGGTCAGACAGGCCTCTGGAAACCACCTCCGGCCCCTGCCTGGGAGCCTGGGCCAGGCCGCCCTCCCCCCTCCCGGCCACGGGAGGTGCCGCCAGGCTGCCGGTCCCCGAGCAGGGGCTCCCGGCCGCGCAGGGGCTCCCGGCCGCGATGTTTCCAACCCACGGGAGGCAGCAGAGGGAAACGCCAGCGTTGGCCCCAACGGCAGGATTCGGGTTGGAATAAACCTTGGCCCTGGGCCTGGAGCTCCTTGGACGCCAGCTCAGGCCATGGGGCGGCCGGGCGGGGCGTGTCCTGCGCACCCGGGCGGCCCCTACTGCAGTGGACGCGGCTGCCACCGGGCAGCACTTCCCCAGCCCCTGTGAGCGCCGCTCGACCGGCCATTTAGCAGATGGGGAAATGGGCTCAGAACCTGCCTGGGCCTCGGGGCTGTGTCTGGACTCCCGGCCCAGGCCCCAGTGGCCGCCCCTCCCAGGGGGACGCTCCTGGGACCCACATGGCCCCTCAGAGCCTCCTCCTGGCTGGGCCTCCCGGGCTGTCCGGCAGGGCAGGGTCTCCGCCAAACACCCCGGCGCAGGCCTGGCGAAGCAGGCAAAGCGCCCGACTCTGCAAGCTTCTCCCTCCTGGCACCGTGCACGGACCTCCTTGTGGGCCCCTGCCCAGCTCCACCCGCCCTGGGCCTGAGCCTGGCCAAGAGGCCACCTGGGGCTGGTGGCTCTGGAAGTTTCTCTGCAGAGTGGCTTCAGGCAGCGAGGACCCTCTCGGAGCGAGATGGCGGGACACCCCTGCCTGGAGCCGTGGGGGGCTGAGGGGGCAGGAAGGGCGTGTAATTGACTGACCAGAGCCAGGTGAGGGCTTCCACTGCAGGGCCTGGGCCAGGCTGCCTCCAAGGGAACCCTCTGACCTGCCTCTCAGGCACCAACCAGCTCAGTGCCACCACCTCCAGGAAGCCCTCCAGAGGATTCTCCTCCCTGGAGGAGTGTTGAAGTGGGGGGACCGAGGAAGGGGAGCAGGGCCAGGCTATCCTGGCCACATCCCCGGGGTCCCCATGCTGGAGGTGCTCAGAGCTGGGGGTGCTCTCGTTTCTGGGTCCCGAGCCTGGCACAGTGCCATTGGGCAGAAGGAGCCCCACGTGGTGAGTGTCACCCCCAGACGCCTCTGCTGGGGCTCCTGCCTCTGGGAGCACGTGTGACTCCCAGGCGAGTCCCACCCAGCACCCCTCGGCCCCCTTCCCAGGCGCCCGCAGGCAGGCCGGGGGCAGGGGTGGGAAGGGTGGTGGGAGCCTCGGAGTGGAGGGTCCCGGGGCAGGGGCAGGTGCAGGCCGGGGGCTCCCCGCCCAGGTCACCTGCGTCTGTCATCAGGGACAAGCTGCTGTCATGTGGCACAAACTGATTCTCCCCCAATTTCTTCCCGGGCCGATCTGGAGACAGCTCAGAGCAGGAATCCCACGGCCGGCCCCCACAGCCACCTGTGGCCCAGGGCGCAAATCACAGCCCAGTCACATGCCCTCCCTGAGTCCCCTCCCAGTGGGGGAGGGGGCAGCCTCGTGCCCTGCTGGAGTCCCCAGGGCGCCCCCACCCCCTTGGGCCGCAGCCAAGTGGTGCAGTGGCCCCAGCAAACTGACTCGGCCATGAGAAAAACTGCCCCAGACTCGGCTGGTTGAGCAGGACAAACTCCTGTCTCTACTCTCTGGGGTCCAGGAGCCCGAGACGGGCGTCACCAGGTGGGCGGCTTGCGCAGTCGAGGTCAAGCTGTCAGCCGGCGCTGCGGCGTCAGGGGCCAGACTGGGGCCGGAGGGTCACAGTCCCCAACGTGGACCTGCCTAGGTGCCCTGCCGACGTGGCCGCTGCTGTCCCCAAGCAGGTGACCGGAGCGAGAGCCTCGTGGAGCGGAGATGCTCTAGGACCTAGCTTTGGAAGTCACCCTTGTCACTTCTGCAGTGTCCTGTCCGTCACCCTGGCCAGCCCACTCCTCGCGGGAGACGACGGGAAGACCTGGGCTGAGACCCCGCCCCCCCCCAGGCTGGTGCCACGTGGGCTGTGTGGAACTGATTCCAGTCTCACTGCGCAAAATCTCACCGCGCATGCGCGAGTGCGCCGTACCCGGGTCCATGGGAAGATCCTTGGGGGAACATGCACCCCGACATTTCTGGGGTCATGTTTGTGGGGGTCAGGAGAAGTGTTTGTTATTCTCTCTGCCGTCGTGAGCAGTGCCAGAGTCTCATAGCGAGAGTGTCTTTTTCGTAACAGTTTTTGGAACTTGATGTAAAAGGAAAATAACGTGACCAAGCTCGGAGATTTCCGCGTCCTGACCCTGACGTCGGAGCCGCTCGGCGGATCAGACAAGCTCAGCGGGCGCGAGACGCAGCTTCCCCGCGCCAGCCACTGGATGGGGAAGGCCTGCAGTGGGCGGGACACCACGCTTCCCGGTGCCCCTGGACCGTGTCCAGCCCCGGCTCCAGGACCCCGTCGGAGGGGCCATGTCGCGGGATGCGCCCACCTGCCCCGCCCAGCACACGGCAGGAAGCGAAGCCCAGAGGCGGGAGGGGCGAGGGACCCCCCCGAGGGCCGAGCCCACCCAGCTCTCCCAGCGCGACCTGCTCAGGTGTCTTCCACGTGGCTGGCTGTGGTTCCCTCCAGCCGCAGCTCGTGGCTGGCAGTTACCAAAGGAAAACCGCAAACAACTGAACATAATTGTCCCAAATCCCCACGGCAACTACGCACACACCGCCCTGGGGAGGGCCAGGCGGGGCGGGGGAGGGGGGCCCACGCAAGCTCCAAGCAGATCCGTCTCTCAGCCGAGGGATCTCTGGGTGCCCTGTCCAGCCCCTGTGAGCACACCTGGGGCATCTGCCCCTCCCCCCCGCAGGAAGCTAGGGTGCCCCTGTCGGGAGGGGGCGGAGGCTCCCTTAGCTGGTGAGGGGCGGGGAGAGCCCCTATTCACGCGTGTGCAGGAGATGGAGGGTCACAGGCTGGCGGGGCTGGCGGTGAGCCATCTGCAATGTGCTACGGCAGCAGGCCCACCCCCCCACAGTGACGCTGCCCACGCTGCCCTCTGCTCGGGGGCTCCGGCCTTCACCGGGTGCCGCTGCCGGACCCCACGCACGGCCCCAGCTCTGCGGATCCCAGGTGGGGTCAGGGCCTCCCGACAGCCCTGGCCGGCCGCACACCCGCAGGCCGGAGCCCCGCGAAGGACCATGGGCCGGGCCAGGGGCTGTGGCCGGCCAGCGCAGGCAGGAGCCCGCCGGGGTGGGTGGCGAGCAGGCCTCCCGGACCCGGCCTTGGGGACACAGAGACAGGGGGAGGCCAATCAGGACCCTGGAGGGGCGCGGGCACCCTCCGTGGGGGCCCTGGCTGTGCAGCCAGAGCCTTTGCCCGAGACCCCAGTGGGTGGGCGCAGCGCCAGTTCCTCTAGGGAGGGGGATTCCTCACACCCCTCCCTGACTGCAGGGGGTCTGGGGCCTCCCGGCCTAGCCCACTTCGAGACCCCATGAGGAGCAGCCACAGGTGGGGGGAGTGACGGGCGTGGCGTCCCTGCTAGGCCGAAGGGGCTCCGGGCAAGGGTGTTGGGGGGCCCCCACCCCACACAGGGCTGGAGCCTGAGGTGTTTGCAGGGAATGGGGGGGGACGGGGCAGGGGACCCCCTCTCTGGGCAGACGGGAAACCCTGGTGTTCACGCACCAGCTCCCGGGTCCTTCTGGTGACCAGAGGCCCCGGCTGACCAGGGCCGTGGCGGGAGCGGAGGGGGACACTGGTGAGCCTCTGCTCGAGGAGCATCAGCACTCTGTGCGGGGCAGTGACTGTTCCACGGGCGAGGGGGCCCAGCTGGGCAGCCGCACACAGGAGATGCTTAATCAGTGCAGAGGCTCTGAGCGTGAGGGTGACCCCGCCCTCCCAGCACACAGTGAGAGGCTGCACACAGCAGGCACCTCGCTGAGACCGCCCCCTCCCGGCCCTGGCCTCACGGGGTTAATGAAGGCGGGGGAGGGGCCCTCCTTGACCGGCTCTACCCCTCCCCCCAGCACCCCGTCCACTCTGGACAAGGCCCCGTTGTCCCTGCGGCCCACACTGGGGAGGGGACACAGGCCTTGGCCTGAGCGCTTGAGCCCCGGCAGGCAGCGCCAGAGCCTGTGGACGGGCCCAGCTGCCGCCTCCTCCCAGCTCTGTCCAGGGCAGGGGCCCGGGCTGGCCAGGGACGTGGACCGCCATTCCCCACCCACGTGGCACAGTGTCAGCATCCCCACCTGCACCTCCCCGGGCGGCTGGGCTCATGGGAGAGACCACCGAAACCACGACGCCCAGACCCCTGAGAGCCACCTGTGTGGCCAGCAGCCTCGGGCCTCAGGAGCCTTGGGAAGTGGCCGTTCAGGCAGGGTCAGAGGGCATCGGCCAGGCCTCTCAGGACGCTGCGTGGCCCTCCCCAGCCAGCCCCTCGCTGGGTCCAGGGCTCGGGCAGGCTGGCCACGAGGCTGGCGGCTCCGCCAAGTCCCTGCTGCCCGGGCTCCAGCACCCCCTCCCTGCTACCCTCCCCGCCCAGGCTGGCACCGTGCCCCGGCCCCGCAGAGTCCTGACCTGGGGATGCTGCGGCCCAGGGGAGCCCCCACCCGGCACAGCCCCCCCACCTGCCCTCCGTCCCCCCACACCCTCGTCCCACTTTCCTGTCATCTCTGGCTGGAATCAGCTTGGACCACAGACGCCTTCCCTCCCTGGGCTCCCCGTCCGCAGGAGGGCGGGTAATCGCGCTGCTATAAACTGGAAATGCTTTTCAGCTGCAGCGACGGGAGCCAGGAGGCCAGATTCCCACCCGGAGCTCGGCTGCAGGCTGGGCTCCCCGCCTGGCGCTGGGGAGGCCTGGGCCCCGGAGGAGGGTGGTGCAAGGGGCCAGGGCCTGGCTGTGGCTCCTCCTCTCCTATACGCTGCTCAACAAGGCCAGACGGGGCGGAAGGATGGACAGACGTACAAATGCTGGTGGACAGATGGAT
Source organism: Cheirogaleus major (assembly GCA_963574435.1). Lineage (NCBI taxonomy): Eukaryota > Metazoa > Chordata > Mammalia > Primates > Cheirogaleidae > Cheirogaleus > Cheirogaleus major. The sequence continues at coordinate 36,088 of CAUYPO010069033.1, read as the reverse complement.
GGATAGTTGGACAGACTCACAGATGGCCCGACAGACGGGTGGAAGGATGGATGAGAGGATGGATGGATGGATAGATGGAGGGTTAGAAGGATGGAAAGATGGGCCAGGCGTGGTGGCTCACGCCTGTAATCCTAGCACTCTGGGAGGCCGAGGCAGGAGGATCCTTTGAGCTCAGGAGTTCGAGACCGGCCTGAGCAAGAGCGAGATCCCGTCTCTACTAAAAATAAAAAGAAATTAGCTGGACAACTAAAAATATATAGAGAAAAGATTAGCCAGGCATGGTGGCATATGTCTGTAGTCCCAGCTACTTGGGAGGCTGAGGCAGGAGGATCACTTGAGCCCAGGAGTTTGAGGTTGCTGTGAGCTAGGCTGACGCCACGGCACTCCAGCCTGGGCAACACAGTGAGACTCTGTCAAAGAAAAAAAGGAGGATGGAAAGATGGATAGATGGGAGGTTAGAATGATAGATGGGAGGATGGAAGAATGGATGGGAGGACAGAAGGACAGATGGACAGAGTCAAGGGGACCTGGGAGGTGGTGGTCTGGGAGGACAAGAGTCTTCCACCCCCTTCTCTCAGGCGTTGGGGGCAGTGAGGGCAGAGCCACCAGCCCTGGGCAAGCCTGGTCTTTGGCCCTGGCCCGAGAGCCTCACGTAAACCTGCCCTCCCTGCCTCGCCCTCAGATGTTCCACAGGTGGGGGGTGAGGGGTGGGCCCCTCCCACGTGGCCCAAAGCTGGCTCCAGCTCTGCCTTGCAGGGATGTGGAGGTGGCAGCAGCGGTCGCTGTCCCATGCTGCCGAGGACGGCGGGGGGCCGGGGGGGGGGAAGGCGCCCAGCCCTTCTGCGCCAGCTGGAGGGAGTCCAGCTCCAGCTCGGGGCCCCGCCTGTGCGCCCGGCGGCTGTGGGCTGTGGACGCAGGTGTCCCCTGCGTCCTGTCCCCCAGAACCTGCATGTGACCTCATTTGGAGAAAGGGTCTTTGCAGGTGTAAAAGGCCGGGGTCTGCAGATGACATCATCCTGGACCAGGTGGGCCCTGAAGCTTCACACGGTCACGTGACCTTGTGACCTTGTGAGAGACAGAGTCGGAAAAGACCCACCTCGAGGCGAAGGACACGAAGACAGAGACAGAGATGGGGCCACGAGTCCACGAGCCCCAACGCCCAGGATGGCCACAGCCATCCCAGGGAGCCCCGTCTGCCCTCCGGCGAAGTTGGTCCCCCACCCGGGCGGGTTTGCCAGCCCGAAGCCACCAGAGACCGTGTGGCGTCGGGGCAACAGCCTGCATGGGGGTGGCCGTGCGGCTCCGCACAGTTGGGTGGCCAGCCCACGCTGCCCACCACGCAGGCACCCGGCGGCTGAGGCTGGGCCTCCCCGACCTCTCTGAGCCTCGGTTTCCCCTCTGGGCGATGGGGAGAGCAACTGCGGCAGGAGGCGCATCCCGGGAAGCTCCCGCTGAGCCTAGCGCCCTGGAAGGCCTTTCCGGGCTGGCCCCAGACCAAGGGAGCCGTTGCCCATGTTGTTACCTGTTACCCCCATGGCCCAGGGGTGCGGCTTCTGGCCCCACCATCCCTCTGGCCTACACGACCACAGATGACTCGCTGCGCCGTGACAGGCACAGCCTGGCCCTCATGCCCGGCCCCGGCTGAGTCCTGCTCCCTCCCCAGCCCTCGCTAGTCTGCGCAGCTCCAGCTGGGCTGAGGACAGACAAAGGTGGTGACCGTGGTGACCGTGGGGCCTTCCGAGGGGCTGGAACTCGGATGTCCCTGGGGCTGCGGCCTGTGGCCCCGGGAACCTGCCCCCCCAAAGCCCCCGAGCCCCCCCTGGCCTGCGGCCGCTCCACCCTCTGAGGTCATTTCCGCCTGGCCCACGCCCCCGCTGGAAGGAGCCCCCAGGACACCTCGCGAGGGGGCCAGGGGGCAGGCGCTGCCGGGTCACCAAGCTGGAGGGGAGCGAGTGGAGCGTGGGAGCCCGACCAGGCGCAGTCTGAAACAGGAGGCGCAGAGGCCGCCAGGGGTGGGCTCCGGGGGCCCCGGTGGGGGGGGGCTGGTCCAGGCTGGGAGGGGCCCAGGGCCCATGTGCTCAGGGCGGGTCTCCATAGACACCAGCTGGGTGGGGGCTGGAAATGAGAGACTCGGACTCATTTCACAGACGCACATGGAGGACCTGGGCCTGGCCTCGCTGAGCCGCACTCACACCCGCAGGTCCCATCGGGGTGGCCGCGTGTAGGCCGGCCACGGGTGGGCAGGGTGGGGTGGGCCGTGTGCTTGTCCTGGGGCTGCTGTCACGAAGTCCCGCAAACGTGCCTCCTCGCAGGTCTGCAGCCGCAAGTCCGAGATCCACGTTTGCAGGCCTAGCTCTCTTGACAGCTCTGGGCAGGATCTTCCCAGCCTCTCGTGGCCTCTGGGTGTGGCCAGCACCCCGTGGCTCGTGGCCACGTTGCTCCAGTCTTGGTCTCCACAGCCAAGCAGCCTCCTCCCTCCCTGTGTGCCCGAGTTTCTGGTTTCTCTTCCCGCTGTGGGACTCAGGGCCACCTGCTCCCATAAGGCCTGGACATGCCCACGTCTGTTCCCACGTCAGCCCCGTTCCAGGATCCTGGGTGGTCACCAGTGTGGGGGACTCGGCACAGCCCCCGGGAGGAGGAGGCTCGAGCCAGGCAGCCGCGGGCCGTGCCTGAGAGTGGGGGGCCGTCTGCCGCGCCCAGGGGTGCAGAGGCAGGAGGGGGTCCTGTGGCTGCGAGGGTGGGGCCCACAGGGCCTACTGCGCCCTCACACACAGGCTGACCATGCCGGCGTTCAGCGGTGCTGTGGGCCGACTCGTCCTGAGCTGCGCCAGCAGAAGGGTGGGGCAGTGCGGGAGAAACAGGGCGATCTCGGTGCCAGGAGGCTGGGGATGGAGGCCGTGGGGACAGAGGCCCGTCCTCGGGCCAGAGCGTCTGCAGGGCTTGTGGGCCACACCAGGGCACACTGCTGAGTGGACGAAGACCGGCCGAGAGCATGGCCAGTGGGCTGGGGGTTTTGCCATGGGGAGGGGCTGAGGACTCCCCAGGTCTGTCCAGATCGGGGGGCGCATCACAGGGCCGCGTCGGGCGGTGGCGGCTGCGCAGACTTCCTTCCTGGGGCCTGCGGCCGAGGGGAGCAGCGTGTCTGGGAATGCGAGTGGCCCGGCCAGCGCGGAGCGTCCGGAGGGTGAGGGTGAAGGGCCATCTGCTTTCTGCCCAGCAGGCAGCCTGGGAGCCCCCCCAGGTGGGACGTCCCGCCACCAGCACAGCTCTGACGCAGGAAACGTGGAAACGACGCGGCAGGGCTGGCTGCACCGAGGTCAGGGCTCCCACGTCTTTGTCCTCCGTGGGCCCCGGGCAGAGCCCACCGCCCCGTCCGGGGGGCTGAGCCCTCGGGGCTTCCGGGCGACCCCAGCTCCCTGCCGGCCACACGGGCTGCTCGGCACCCCCACGCACCAAGCCTGGTCAAGGGGCTGCGGCCGTCTCTCCCGGGGACCCCAAGTCCTCTCCCCCCATCGCCCGTGGTGCTGGGAGAGGAGTTCTGCGGGGTGTCCGGGGAGGCCGTGCGGGTGGGGGCGGGGGAGGGCGCGGCGGGGGAGGGGAGGGGCAGCCAGAGGCCACGTGGAGACCAGCGTGGCGGCTCCTCAAACAGTTCCACGATCGCCTCGTTCTGGGCTTGCACCCCCGCACCGGGCCTGGGACCCGCACGCCAGGCTCGCTGTGGTATCAGGCGGCGCAAAAGGTGCGTGTGCTCACGGCGCAGGGAGCCGCCCGGAGGCTCCAGGGACAGACCCGGTGGTTTTCCTGGGCGCTTCCTGCTCTCCCATCTTGGCAGTGCCTGGCGCCCTCGGGCTGGCACAGCGGCTCTGCACACCCGTGGCCTCCCCTGCGCGTCCGTGGTGTCGTGGAGGGGCTGCTCCTGAGACCCCAGGCCGCAGGTGGGGGCTGGTCTCTGGGCCTTGGGGCGGGGCCAGCCGGGGTCCCCGCCTCCCTGGCTGCGTGCTCGTGCTCGTCTGTGAATACGCAGGGACGGTTCTTACGTTTGACAATCGTATTCACTAGCTGACATGATGGCTGCCCTGTGCCCAGAGACAGGAGCCACCGTCCCTGCCACCACCACGGCGTCATCGCCCGGAACCTTCCGGAACTCACAGCCCACAGGGAAAAAATAGCAAGGGAACAACTGTTCTGGGAGGCAGGAGCTGACAGCGGGATGCATTTGTATCCGTGCTCGCTGCAGAGTGTTCCAGATCCAGAGCTGGAGCCTGGCCCCCAGAGCACGTGGCCTGCGCTTCCGACCCCGGTCTGTGGGTGCGTTTCAGGAAAGGGTCCCCCCCTCGCCCAGACCCCGCTCCCTGTCCCCACCGTGTGGCTTTTGGGCGGGGACCGAACCTCTCTGAGCCTCTGCCACCCACGGCCGGGCGGGAGAAGGGACCCTGCTCAGCAGGCGCCGCCGTGAGTTATTCACGGCAGGCAGCGCTGAAGCGGCCCACACGGCGCTCCCTGTGAACGCGGCTGTCAGCCGGCGGGGTTATTCTCGCCTCCCCTGGACGGCGTCATGCCCGCGTGGGCCGAGTGCTGATTTCTCAGAGCTGCTGCTGCTGCAGCAAACTGGGGGATTAGACCAACACGAATCCAACCTGCCCACGTCCAGGTGCCGCAGGGCTCTGGGTCCTCGGAGGCTCCGGGGGGAGGCGAGGGACACTCCTCAACCCCCAGGGCTGCCAGTGGCCACGGCCGCCCTGGCCCTCCTGGCTGCTCAGCCTCCGCCTTCTCCCTGTGGACTGAGCCACCCAGCTCCAGCGTGGCCTTCGCTTAACACATTGCGTCTGCAAAGCCCGTTTCCAGACACGGGCAGGTCACCGGTGTGCGGAGTTAGGCTCGAGCGTGTCTTCTCGGGGAACGCCATTCCCCCATCGGAGGAAACAGCAGCCCAAGGCAACCAACTCCCAGCATACAGCCGGCGCTCAATCGATGCTACACAGTGAGCAGGACAGAAGCCACCTCCCGCTGCCGCACGTGGGGCTCTTGAGCCTGGCAGGAACCGGCCACGACCGCTTCCTGGCAGACAGACCCGCGGACATCACCGGCACCCGCAGCGGCCGCGGCCGAGCCCAGGCCAGATCCGCCGCTCGGCCGCCGCGGTCCCTCCTGGGAGTCGCCTCGCGGGCATCTGGGCGGCTCTGGGAACTGGACGCCAACCGCGAGTCTGAGCCACGCATCTAAAATTGACTGGCGTCCACGTTAAAAAAGGTGCAACGAAAGGCGTGTGAAATTCACTGTGGTATTTTATTTAACCCAATTTATCCAAAACGGTACCACTGTAGCCTGTGATCAGTGCGGAAACTACCAGTGAGATGCTTCCGGCTGCTTCTCAGCCAGCGTTGCTGAGACACAGTCCACGCCCCGCGCGGTTCCTGTCCGATGTGTTCCTTCTGGTCACGGTGTCCGGCTCAGACGGCCGCACGGGCAGCCTTAAGACACCGTCGTGGCCACCGAGAGAGCCTTGCGCACCCGCGGCCACGTCTCACGCTCCCCAGCCCCGCCCCCGAGACCTCCCTGCATTCACTTGTGCATACCAACGGGATCCCGCAATTGGTGACCTTTTATGTCTGGCTTCTCTCACGGAACGTGGGGCTTTGGAGATCCACGTGTTGCATTCACACTCCGTTCCTTTCCACGGCCCCCAGTGAGGGCGGGGGGCGGCTTTCAGGGATCGAAAACATTTCTTTACAACGTGAGTGGTTGCATCTGCAATGAACGTGTACAGACCTGTCTCTTGTTTGTCATCGTTCCCTAAAAATACAGTTAACAACTAGTCACATTTACATTGTATCAGGTCTTTCTTCTTGAGACAGAGTCTCACTCTGTCACCCAGGCTGGAGAGCAGTGGCATCATCATAGCTCACTGCAGCCTCCAACTCCTGCGATCCTCCTACCTGAGCCTCCCAGGTGCAACCCACCATGCCTGGCTAATTTTTCTATCTTTGGTAAAGATGGGGTCTCACTATGTTGCCCAGACTGGTCTCAAACTCCTGAGCTCAAGGGATTCTCTCGCCTCGGCCTCCCAGAGTGCTGGGATGACAGGCGTGAGCCACTGCGCCCGGCTGAGTTAGGTCTTAAAAGTTTTCTAGAGATGATTTAAAGCAACGGGAGGATGTGTGCAGGCTACATACAAACACTGCGGCATCTTGTGCTGGGGACTCGACCGTCTGTGGACTTGGTTATCTGCGGGGCCCTGGGACCCATCCCTCGAGCACAGCAAGGGACAACTACTCCAGCACATGGCTTGACCACATTACATTCTTTTTGAGTTTGACAGTTCGTTGAGGCCCAGACCAGCAGCGTCATGCGGCCAGGGGCCGGCACAGACTGGGGCCAGGGCGAACGCCAGGGACGGGTCTCTGGCCTGAGGCCACGGCCCCGGGGAGCCCAGCATTCGGCAGCTGACTGGGACTCAGCAGTCACCCAGGGAATTCCGCCAGCGCCGCCAGGTGGGCTGGGCCATTTGCTCTCGGTCACGACGCGGAAGGTCCCGCGGCGGAGCCTGGCCCCCCGCCAAGTGGATTCCCAGGGTGTTTTCCAGGCGCATCGGGAAACAGGTCGGCTACCCCATCCAGCTGCCCCCGGGGGGCCGGGCCTCCCGCCCCAGCAGCTGCCTGGAAAGGAGAGACCAGGTCACGCTGAGCTCAGAGCGGCAGCACCGGGGGACAAGGTGGTGGCTGTCCTCTGCTGGAGCCCAGGGACCCTGGACAAGCACTGACCCCTCCCCTGCTCCAGGAGAGGAGCTAGCGGGGGAAGTCAGGACCCTGTGATGAGCAAGCCCCCGTGGCATCGAGGACCATGTGGGGCCGGCCGGGGTGGCCCTAACCTCCGTGAAGCGAATTCTAGGGCTGGGTCGGAGGTCAGGTGCCTGCCAGGCAGGAGGGCTGGGAGGCAGCCGACCCCTGTCCCTCTGCCACCTCGAAGGTCCCGGGGCCGACTTCTCCTCCTCCTCCTCCTCCCCTCCCCCCCCTGTGTCCAGGTGTTGCCGCGAGTTCCAGCCAGACCCGGCGCTCCCCGGACATAAGCCCCCGCCCCGCTGGCCGCCCGCCGGGCACTCCCAGCCACCTCTGTCCCAAAGGCTGCATTCCAGCCAGGAAACCCCCACTTCCTCCCTTGTGGGGAATTCGTGCAGAAGCAGAAGTTTGCTCAGACACCTTGAAAGCCCCGGCAGGGTCGCAGAGGGGTGAGGACGGCAGCGCCGAGCGCCAAGTCCCGGGCAGGAGCTGTGGAAGGAAGTTCCGGAACCCGACGCCTGGGAGCGGAGGCGAGAGCCGGGGTCTGCAGGGGACAGCCCAGGTTTTCCTCCTGGGCGTGGAGTCAGCAGGCCCCTCAGCAGGCCCCACCCTGCCGCCAGGTGACCCTGGGCAAGTCCCTTCCCTCCCCGAGGCCCCTTCCCACCCCCACCTGGCAAGGCCCTGCCCTGCCCTCCTCCCACCAGCCTGCCCCGGGCTGCAGCTGCAATGACCTCTGGGCTCCGGGCTGGGCTGCCTGGGCCTCGCCCTCCCTGGGCTCGGGCTCCAAACAGCCAAGGGACAAACAGGCTCCCACGGGGCCAATAACCAAGCCAGGCCGGAGCCAGGGCCAGAGTTCAAGCCCATCAGCTCACGCAGATGGCTGCCCACCCACCTCCCTGAGAAGGACCCGCCCTTCCCCGCCCAGGACATTGCCAGGCCCTGGTCCCCGCTGGCTTTGTGGGGCCACCTGGGGAGCAGAAAGGGATGAGAAGCCCCCAGACTCTCCCTGTGCCATGGCGGGCGATCCCCTCCCCAGCCCCTGGGTCCCTGGACGGGTGGGGGACGAGGGTGACCCCTCCTTGTACCCGCCCTCCCCAGGCCTTGGTCCCCCAGGCTTGTGCCCTCCGACCCCACCTCTGAGCCACGGGGGACCCCTCAGCCTGGCTGCCCCCGACATGCGACTCACGGACCACACGCACACACACACACGCACACGCACATGCTCACACTGTTGCCTGCCCTGGGCCCAGAGCAGAGCCGTCCCGGTGCCTGGCAGCCCTCGTGCAGGGGGAGGAGCTGCGGGCTGCGTTGTGCCGGAGGGGGGTCTGCAGCTTTCAGAGGGTCCTGCCAGGCCGCCACAGGGCAGGGCACGGCTGCAGGGGCTCCCATACGTGAAGAGGAGTTTGCCAGCCCCTCCCCCACGCCAGCCTGCGTCCAGACCCGGGAGACCGGGGCTCCCCCCACTGAGTTCCGGGACCCCTGGGACAGTGGCCCCGACCCGAGATGGCCGGGAGGACCTTCTGAGGACCACTGTCCACCCCCTCTTGGCTGCGCCTAGCGGGGGCCCGTGGAGCTGGGAGGGGGCAGCTTGGGAGGCACTGAGTCAGCCCCAGCACAGCCCTGGGTCCTCACACACCTGGCCGACAGGTGACCCCACAGGTGTGTCTCCTCTGCAGCCCCAGGGCCTGACGGGGAGCGCAGGGCCCATCTCGGCCAACCCGGCTCCCCCAGACACCAGAACAGCAGCCGCCACCGATGGGATCACCGGACATCAGAAGGCGCTTTTTTTTTTTTTTTTGAGACAGAGTCTCACTCTATTGCCCGGGCTAGAGTGTCGTGGCGTCAGCCTAGCTCACAGCAACCTCAAACTCCTGGGCTCAAGCGATCCTCCTGCCTCAGCCTCCCGAGTAGCTGGGACTACAGGCATGCGCCACCATGCCTGGCTAATTTTTCTATATATTTTAGTTGGCCAATTAATTTCTTTCTATTTTTAGTAGAGACGGGGGTCTTGTTCTTGCTCAGGCTGGTCTTGAACTCCTGAGCTCAAACGATCCTCCCGCCTCGGCCTCCCAGAGTGCTAGGATTACAGGTGTGAGCCACTGCACCAGGATGGAAGGCGCTTTTTAAAGAGAAAACAGCGGGCAAGCCTGGGCCTGTTCCACCACGGCAACGCGCAACGCAAGGGGTCCCCGCGCAGACCTCGGCCCCTGGTCTGCAGGTTCTAGAGCGTGGGCGGGGAGGGCTCGTGGGCTGGGGCCACAGGGCGTGGAGGTCAGGACGACGCCGGTGGGGTGGCCTTACAGCCGCCGGGCCACTGCAAGCCTGCCCCGTGTGCGTCCTGGGCCCTCCGGGAGCGTCCTGCGCGCTGGCCTGCGACGGCTAATCCCGCACTAATTAGATTTCTGCGTCGGCGATGAAGGCCCCCTGCGTCCAGCCCAGCCTGCTGCTTGTGCTGCACAGAATTTTAATTGTTTCCAAATTAATCCTCAGAATCGAGTGAGCTCAGCGCAGATAAGCCGGTCGCAGGGAGGGCAGCGCCCGGCCCCGTCCTCCCGAGGTGGCGCGGAGGCCGCCCTCGGCCATGACGCGATCGCCGGGCAATGTCCAGCGCCTCTTCCTGCTCTGCTCGGCCGCCCCGGGGCCCGCCAGGCTGCCCGGCGCTCAGGGAGGTGTCCCGCTGTTTGCTCTTGGCTCCCCTCTGCCCTAATCCTATTCCCCCGTTTCCATCCAATTTGCAAAGGCTTCTGTGAGTCAGAACTCATTACCCGCCCGCCTCCAGCCCTGTGGTCTCGCTGCGCACTGCTCCAGGGCCTGGGGCTGGGCTCCGAAGGAGGAGGGGGCGGCGCAACGTGGAGGTGTCTTTGGGGGTCCCACCCACAGCAAGGATCCCCCACCCTCGGAAGGGGGCGAGGTCCCCCCAGCATCATGAAGGAACAGCCGCCTCCACCAGGAAGTCTTCCCTGACTGCCTCGGTCTCCCTGGGTTCCTCCGACACCTACAGTCTGTGCCCGACGCCACCCAAGTGCTTGCACACGCATGCCATGTCCACACACACGTATCTATGCCCCGCCCTGCTCACATGGGATTCAGGCACCGTGCAAAATGGGTTCCAATGGCCAGTTAAAAATGAACAGAGATGCCAAAAGAAAAAACAGATAGACTGGATTTCATCCAAGTCAAAAACCTTCGTGCTTCAGAGGTCATCAGTAAGAGAGTGAAACGACAGCCTGATGAATGGGAGAAAATATTTGCCAGTCACTTATCTGACAAGGGACTAGTATCCTGAATATATAAAGAGCGTTGACAACTCAACAATAACAAATCACCTCATATAAAATAGGCAAAGGATTCAAACAGACACTTCTCCAAAGGAGATGCACCAATGGCCAACTTTTCAAGCACGTGAAAAGATGCCACATGTCACCTGTCATCGGGAAACGCAAATCTGAACCACACTGAGACACCACTTCACCGCAGTTAGAATGGTTATCATTTTTAAAAAGCCAGAAAAAACGTATTGCGAGGCTATGGAGAAGCTGGAGCCCCGTGCGCTGCTGGTACAAATGCAAAATGGTGCAGCCAGTTTGGAAAAGAGTCCGGTGGTTCCCGAAAGGCTAAACATAGAATTAGCACGTGATCTGGTGATTCTACTACCGGGTATGTTCCCAACGTAACTGAAAACATACGTCCACACGAGACTTGCGTGTGAATGTTCGTGGCGTTGCTCACAACAGCCGGACAAGGCGGGAGCAGCCCACACTGTGGCGGGCGGGCGGATGGGCAGGCGTGATCTGTCCGCACAGAGGAGCTCTCTGCAGCCACACAAAGGAGTGAGATTCCGACACATGCTGCAGTGTAGACGACCCGAAAGACAGGGTGCTCAGTGAGAGAAGCCGACGCAAAGGCCACGTGTTGCCTGAGCCTGTTTCTGTGAAATGTCTGGAACAGGAAGACGCAGAGACAGACTCCAGACTGTGGCTGTCGAGCTGGGGGTGGGAATGGGATTAGGGAGTGTGGCCGAGGGCCACGGGGTTTCTGTTTGGAGGTGATAAAATGTGCTAAAAGTAATGGTGACAGTGGTTGCAGAGTTCCAGTACATTTAGTGAGGACACTCATAGCCACGGAGCTTTAACATGGTGAATCTTATTGTATGTGAATTTTATCTGAAAAAAGCAAAAGGAATGTGCGAAAATTAATAAGGAGCAAACAAGGGAAGAAGAAATGCCAAAAGGAAGCAAGAAGTTAGTTCAGAACCCTGTGGAGAGTCCACCAGGGTGGAGGCAGGTCACACGCTTTTCTTGGAGCTTCCCAGCAGGCAAAGCGAAGATGGAAACACGTGTACTCTAGCTGTGCTGTTGGCTCAAGCTTGCTCTGTGCTGAGTCCACTCCAGGTACTTTCATCTGTCAACTCAGTTAATCCCCATAGGATCCGGGCGGGAGGGAGGCTTTATAGATGGGGAAACCGAGGCAGGCCCAAGGTCACCAGCTGACAATGGCGGAAGCTGGGTTGGCACCCCAGTGACCGGGATCGGAGCCTCCCAGCGGGAGCTGCTGCAGCCATCACGAGGTCATCTCTGGCGTCACGTTGTCCAAACCTGACTGTCCTGGGGCTCGAGGGTGCCGGCGTGTGACCAGACCCGGCACCCGGCCAAGTGTGGGCCCAGCAGGGTGTCCGGGGCTCTGCCCTTGGCGTCCCCACACCCCCTTCCCTGTGAGCCTCTTCTGGAACCTTCTGTCTCCCCGAGCCAGCGCCAGGTCCAGGAGGCCTGAGAACCTGGCCCCAAGGAGCCCGGCCACCTGGGGCCGCGGCAGGGATTCCCAGTGCTGCCTGTTCTTCTTGGATGGAGACGTGCTAGACATGAGACTCCGTGTGGGAGGTGGTGCGTGGTGCGTCCCCACTGGGCACACGGAGGTGCCGTCCCGCGTGGCTCGGTGCATCGGGGCCCGTCTGCCTGCTGGGGCCCCCTGCAGCCCCACTCCCGCTGCCCGCCTTGGACGGGGAGGCGTCTCTGGACGGCCGCCTGGCACCGGAGCTCCAGCAGGGCAGGCGGGCCAGACAGACGGATCCGCGGTCGCAGGCAGAGGCGGCGTGACAGGGCCACGCTCCGAGCTGCAGGGGCCTCTTGATCAGCGTCAAAGATTGAGTCCACCCAACTTTACAGATGGGTAGAGTGAGGCCCAGGGGGGCTGGGCTGCAGGCTCAGAATCCCAGCCCTGGGGCCCCCGCCCCACAGACGCCCACCCCCCATCTCTCAGGACTGACCCCAGGAAGGGCAGGGGACAGAGAAGCCCGCTCGGCTCAGGCTGCCCCGCGGTGGGGGCATCGGGCCTGGGGCCCCCATCTGGCTTCCTCCCTGGGGGGCGAGGAGCAGTCAGGGCGGCTGTGGGGGGGTCCGCAGTCCCGGGGGCCGTCACTCGGGGCTTGCGCTGGCAGCGTCGGGCCTAGGGAGGGGCTGGACGCAGAACCCCGGGCTCCCCACGCCAGGCGGCCCTGCCTGCCCTTTGCTGGGGGAGGGGTGGGGGGCGCAAGGCAGAGGCGGGGGCCAGATGCCGGGGAGGGGGCAGGCGGCAGAACGCTGGCCCATGCCCCCCCCCGCCCCACCCCGCGCTGGGGCCAGCGCAGCTGTCCGGCTATCGGATCACCGCGGCAGAGGCAGGAAGGAGCCGCGGCAGCTGCGTAATCCTCGCCTTCCTGGGGACACGGGCGGCCTCGGGGGAGGCTGAGACCGATTTTCCACCTGATTTAGCCGCGTCCCGGGCTCTGCGCCGGGGCCTGGAGCTGCCCGGGGACCCCCCGGCCCCTGAGCCACCCACCTGCCCACGGGGCCTGCTGGGTGCTACTAGACGGGGAAGACAGAGCGCTCCGAGAGGGGCTGCGCTGGGGACCACGGGGGGCCGTGCCGTGCCTTGGGTGCGGCGCTTTTCCTCGGCATGTGTTGGAAAGAGAACCCTCCAGTACCGTGCGACCGGACATCTCCTTCCAACACAGACCGGGGCTCAGGTGCCGGCCGGTTTTGAAGAAAGAAGTTGCATCTGACGTCCTCCGTCCTCGGCCGGCTCCGTGTGCAGCCAGGTGTTTGCGGGAGAGGCAGCCGGGCACCTCCCGTGTGCTTGGCCCTGGGCGCCAGCCCCACCCGCAGGCAGAGACCAGGGGTTGTCCCTGTCGCCGGGAGCTTGCGTCCTTGTCCTCGGGCTCTGCAGCCTTCCTGTCCCACGGGCAGGTTCCCGCCGCCCGCTCGGCCTCCTCCCTCCTGCCCAGCGGAGTCGCCGCCCCGAGCCCTGTGGGGCCCGTGTGGGCTGAGAACAGGCGAGGTCGGGGGTCGCCAGGTGATGGGGGAGGGGACCCTGCAGCCGCAGACACCGACACGGGTTCCAAGGACCACAAACGGGTCAGCTGAAGCAGCAGAAACCCACCCGGCCTGTCGGGCAGAGCTGAGACCGAGCTGCCGGTGGGACCAGGCGCCCGGGTCCGGCAGGACCCCTTGTCCCTGTTGAGCTGCGGGGGACCCCGGCGTCTGTGGCTGTGGCCACATCACTCCTCTCTGCCCCCTGTTGCCTCAGCGTCCCTGTCCTCCTCTGGGGACACCTCTGGGCGGGCTTGCTCCTGCCTGCCGGACAGAGTGGCGCCCACGCCCCTGACCTGTGTTGCTGCCACCTGTGGGATCGTCCCCTCCTGGGACCCGGCCTGGGACGTCCCCAGACCAGCAAAGGCCCTGAGGCTGTCACTGCACTCCCTGCTGCGCTTCTCTGCCGGGGTCTGGCTTTGTCAGACCCCGAAGCCACCAGCGCCTGGATCCAGAAGGGCCCTGTCCATGGGTGGGGCCCCTGCCCGGCACATCCTCGGGCCACGTGGAGCCCCAGAGGCCTGCGTGATCCCCCTCCTCCCTGCCATGTGAGCCCAGCCCCTCCTGCCCCGCGGCTGTCGCCGGAGCCGTCTGGCTTTGGGGTCGCAGCCAGGCCCGTTCCTGCCAGCCCCCCTCTTGCCGACAGGCAGCGCTTGTAACTCGAGGCCACCACTGTCTGGCTGCTGGCCCCGCGGCCCTCACAGGACGTCCCCCCAGGCTCCTCCACACCTGCCGCTGCCTCCGGACTGGCCTCCCCTATGACCTCACGTTTGAAATGCGGCGACACCGACCCCTCCCCGGCCATGCCGTGGGGTGGGGTGATCACTGAAAGGGCTGCAGCACGGCCGGGTCTCTCCCGAGAAGCAGCCACTCGGGGCCGCGGCCGTGCGTGGGCACTGCTGACCAGGGAATCGCCAGCAGCTCAGGCAGGCGCTGAGACGGGATCAGGCGGCCATGACCACGGCGAACGAGACCTAGGACCGCCCAAGGCCCTGTGTCCGGGGAGCACTCACGTAGGTGGTCCTAGGACCGAGCCATCTTCAGACACAAGGCAGAGGGGCAGCACCTCTCACCGACCCCTGACCCCCGACCCCCAACCCGTTCCCAACAGACAGCCCCCTGGGCAAAGACTAAGCCGGGACCCCCCCCCAACCCTGCCAGTTTCCAAAAAATCAAATCATCACATGGTCAAGGAAATAAAATTGTCACTGCCCATTCCAAACTGAAATTCCCTTTTTACCCTCGGGTTTACTGGTTACTGGAAAGTAAGTTTGACAAGTGGCTTTTGTGGGGGCTGGGCTGGTGGTTTACATAGCTGCCTTTGTTCGTGTGGGACCTAGAAGCCGCCACCGAGGCACCTTGGGCCCGTCTGACACCTAGGGGAGCCATGTCTGCAGGAAACACAGCTGTGGGCAGGGCCCCGCCCGGAAGCGAAAACGAAGGCCGCAGATTCGGAGGAGGATGCCCATCACCTCCAGGCGCCCGCGTGTCGCGAGTGTTCTGCACATGCACATGCACACGCACACGCATTCTGCGACACTTGGCCAGGCTGCTGTGGAGGCTGGACGAGAATCCACCGATCGGGAAGCTGCAGGGGCGGCTCGATAGCTCCACTCAGAGCAGAAAAACACTAATCTTCATGGGTCTACACAGCAATCCACCCCCATTCATTCATTCATTCATTCACTCATTCACTCATTCACTGCCCACTTCCTTGCCGGCCAGGCTGGTTGCTGCTGGGCAGGACCATGAGAGATTCTGCCCGGCCTCGGCCCCAGCACGGCCTGCCCTGGCATGGTGAGGGCTCTTGGTGGCAGCCCAGCTCTGTCGCCCCAGACGTCGGGGCACAGCTGGAGGAAGACAGAGGAATCAGAGAAGCTTTATCACACTCCGAGCTGTCTAGCACCAGTGCAGACGTCCTTCACAGGGAGTGAGCCCCCTGTCGAGGGAGGTAAGCAAGAAGAATCCGGGAACATGTTGGGTTCGGAACGCTGCAGAGAAAGGGGCTGGGCCAGGTGAGGCTGGGCCTCTCCGGGAATGCCGCCATTTGCCCTCGGCCACGGCATGTTCCACAGGGCCCTGGGCCAGAGCCTGCCATTCTTTCTGCAAATGGCGAGGGTTTGGAAGGAGGCCGTGGCAGAGGCCCAGGAAGGTGGGACTGGAACTGAGATGCTCGGACACGGGACACTCAGCCACCACCCTCTGTGGTCTGTCAGGCTCTGGTCGCTTTCGGCTCCAGCGCACGGCTCAGGTGGGGAAGAATGTCCCCTAGAGAGGGTCCTGCCGCCAGGGCTGCCACAGGCACAGGGCTGGGACTAGCAGGGCCCCTGCAGAGACGGCAGGTGGGCCCCATAGGGCCGTCAGCGTTCCCCTAAGCTGGGCGGTGAGCACGGCAGGCCACAGCTCACAGCGCTGAGTGGCCCTGACCACATCAGCGGTTGCCCGTGTCCAGCTCCCTCCGAGGCAGGCGCCCACAATGGCAGGGGCACCGAGAGCCCCGTGCGGGAGGCACAAGCAGCAGTGCCGTGTGCGGGGGCAGGGCCAGCGCCCAGACGCGCCCTCCGCGGGGCTTTCCTCCTCCTGCCCTGCCCAGGGCGGGGGTCTCGGCAGGGCCCTTCCAGCGAAGGGGAGGCAGAAGCGCTGCCCAGATGACCCCTTGACCCCCTCGGAGCTTGTGCGCACAGCCCGCGGTCCCCGCACAGGCAGCCACCCCCAGAGGCCTGGCACTGCCTCTTAGGGACGCCTCCGGCGCCAGACGGTGCCAATTTGGAGACATTTTGAAACCGAGTCTTCATTGAAACAGGTCAGGAAATTCCCCACGTGGTTCTTGCAAAGCACAGAGTCGCCTGTGGGTGGGTGGGCTGGATCCCAACCAGTGCCTGCGCCCAGCCCCCGCCGGCCCCGCCCGGCTCTCCTCCACCTCTGCCCCCTCCCTGTCCCCTCTCTGCCCCGTCTCTCCCTGGCCTGGTGTCTCCACCAAGCCCAGGCTGCAGGGGCCTCTTCCGGCAGCCCTGGGGGTGCTCTGGACGCCCCTCGACCCCTGGGTGTGAGCCTGGGGCCACCTTCTCTGAGTCAATATTGACGCGGTCCCAGGAGCAGGGCCGGGGGCAGGGGGCCGCAGGCTGTGCCCCTCACACGTGCACCGCTCCTGGGTGCCAGGCGTGTGGGCGGAGGGTTGGAACCCAGCCCGGCTCCCACGCGGGAGCTCACGTTGACGCCAGGAACATGACAGCTTTTTCTTTTTCTCCTTACCACGAAACATTCCTTAATGGCTTCTGAAGGGGAGGGAACCTCGGGATTAAAAGCTACCGGGAAAGTGAGCTCGCTGCCTCGCTGTCTGTCTCGCGGCAGGGTGGGCAGGGACCCAATGGCGGGACCGTGCGTGCTGCTTGCCGCGGAGGTTGCTGGGGGCTTTGGTGCTGAGATCTGGGAGGACCAGCTGGAGTCCCCCGCCGTGTCCGCGTCATCTGCACACGCGGTGGCCCTGCCCAGGCCAGAGGAGGATCCCGGGGAGCAGGAGGGACCTGGGGCGAAGGGGCCTCCAGAGAGCGGTGGCCTCGCTGCCGTGGGTCGCGCTGCTCTGCACCTGCCGGCGTCTTGGCGGCGTCTGTGCCCGTGTGCCAGGACTGCGCAGCAGACGCCGCAGACCGGTGGCCTGGCGGCGGAGGTTCATGCCACAGTCCTGGCGGCCGCGCATCCGAGCTCAGGGTGTCGGCCCGGCGGCTCCTCCACAGCCTCTGTCCTTGGCTGGCGCTGCGACCTGGCCCCCCTCTTACCAGGCCCCGCAAGACCGGTCACCGCAACGACCTGTCTCGCCTCGGCCTCCTCTTTCAAGGCCCGTCTGCAAACACAGGGCCAGTGACCTGCCCGAGGCCGTGGGGGCTCGAGGGGCAGGTGTCCCCTCCTTCCTGTCCAGGCCCTGACGCCCGGCGCTGTCCTCCCGTCAGAGAAGGGCCAGGCCCTCAGCTTCCCCTGCAAACAGGCTCCTCGGGCGCCCAGGAGCTGGGGAAGGGACCGGGAGCGCAGGGTGCCCGGCCTGCGGTGGCCTCACACGCGTGTTCTGGGCGTGTGCACCCCGTCACACGGTGCATTTCCACAGCAACGATGGCGCTTCAAGTGGAGTGGACGCCCATCCGCTGCCAGGACACCAGCCCTGCCGCCCGCCGTGGGCCCTTCGCCAGCCTCTGCGCTCGGGCTCCGCCATTCCAGACACCTCCTGGTTGGCGCGAAGGAGCCGCGAGGAGCGCAGGTCCTCGAGTGTGAGCACCGGGCTGTGGCGGCACGGTCCTCCTGGTGGCGGCTAAGCAACCGGGCCGCTCGGCCGCTGTGGGCAGCTGTCTTGGGGAGGACTCCTGGGTCCTGTAAGGTGCCCACCCTCCTCCTCCTCCTCCCCTTCCTCCCCACCCTCCTCCTCCTCCTCCTCTCCTTCCTCCCCACCCTCCTCCTTCTCCCCACCCTCTTCCTCTCCTCCTCCCCACTCTCCCCTCCCCCTCCCCCCTCCTCCTCCCCCCTACCCCCTCCTCCTCCTCCCCACCCTCCTCCCCACCCTGCCTTCTCCCTCTGGTGGAGCAGGGAGCGCCGGCACCCCCACACCCCCAGGGCCTCTATCCCCGAGCCGGGCAGTGAAGCCCGAGGGGCAGCGCGACCACCCCAGGTCCCCTCTGGGTGCAAACACTTCCTACCGCATCTGGGCGCAGAAATTAACACTCGGATCTTGTCGGGCCGCTGCCGCTGCCCGCTCTGCTGGGAGAGGCAGGCGCTGCGCCCGCCCGGCCGCGCGGGGCCCACAATGCCCGGCTCGGAGGCCTGCTGGCCACGCATACCAAGCGCCGCGGGCCATTATCATTCCGAAGCCGCGGTGCCGCTGCATCTCCCGGTCATTCAGCAGCCCTTAATGACTTGTCAGTCCCTTGCCCTGCCATTTTCTGTCTAATTAATTCTTTTATTGTGCACCGGATAAAGACAGACAAAGGCCTTGCGGCAATAATGGCTCATTAAGATGCAGCGCCTTCGCCCGCGCTCTGGCCCGGCACCAGCGCTGCTCCGCCCGAGGTGGGCATGGCCGCCTGCGCCCCTTAACCCTTTGCGGGGTCCCCGGGGCTGGGCGCCTGGCCCTCGCCATGGCCCTGAGGGCTCCGGTGGCTGCTGGCTGTCCCCGGAAGCATCCAGCCCTTGGGGACGGGTCTCCTGTGCGTCCCCGGCTGTCCCATGCGGACCCTGGCAGACGGAGCACCCCAGGCTGGGCCGCGGGGTGGGGGAGGGGTGTCGCTGCACCACTAGGACCGGAGCTCCAGGGACAAGTGGGCGTGAGATAGACCAGCAAGGTCCACATGTGGCCACGGCCACGCCCAGCTGGGCTCAGTCGGTCCCCAGGCACCTCGGTGTCCCATGGTCACAGGGGAAACTGAGGCACGAGGTAGTATGCTGGTAGGGGCAGAGCTGCTGACCACCCAGCGGCCCGCCCTGCCTTCCCTCAAGGGACGCAGCCCTGGAGGCCGGGAGCAGCCTGCTGGGTTTCGGTCCCGCAGGGGTGGGAGGAGGCAGGTGCTTTGCTGGTTTCGCTGTAATTCTCTTGTTGGCAAAACTGCCCAGTGTTGCCGACAAACAAATCGATTTGTCCCACGGCTTGAGGTAGCGATGACAGCACTGACTGTCCTTGCCGGGCACCTGTGTGAAGGCTCGGCCAGCGCAGGACCTGGTCTCATGAGCCCCCAGCACCTGGGTCCCCTCCCATCTCACAGGTGGGGAAACCGAGGCTCTCGCAGGAAGTCCCAGAGCCCACGAAGAGGCAGAGCCTGGCGGGCAGTGCTGGGGATGCTGCCCCACTCAGACGGTCCTCAAGCAGCCGGTGGAACCGAGGCCCAGCCACGTGCGGCTACTTCTTTCCTCTGAAGGTCCCACAGCCCATCTAGGGACAGCTCTGCTCCCTCCTGGACACAGGCGGGGACACTCCGGGCTCTGAGGGCAGGTGGAGGTGACAGCCCCGTTGCCCACGCTCTGCTCTCCCTGACAGCAACAACTCAGGAATGTTGGGGTCCGGGGGCCGCAGAGTCCAGTCCCAGCAGGGGGAGGTGGCGTCTTCACGGGCAGGGCCCAAGCGGGGGGGTGGGGAGGTCTGAGCTGTGGCTCCGGCCGATGCCCCACCTGATGTGCCCACGGGCCCCATGGAGGGTGCAAGCCCACGCGTGGATGCCGCCACGGCAAGAGGCCCCTCACCTTGGGGTCCACTGACCGGGGTCGGGGGTCGGGGATTTGGACGAAGTGCTGGTTCCACAGCCCAAGGCTGGGTCCCAAGTGGGGTTTGTTTGTGGGGGTGCCTGGAAGAGCGTGGCCCAGCCACCATCCACGCGGCATGTCCGAGTCCTGTCTGGCATCCAGTGGCCACCGCGTCACCACCCAGAAACACGTCACAGAGCCCAAGGCCTGGGACGGCAGCCCCAGAGCTGGGGTCGGCAAGATCCTGCGTCCTTGCCCGGCTGGGGCCTGGCATCTGGCAGACGCTGGTGAGGAAGGGTCCCTGGGCCGGGACCCCGAATCTACAACACCCCACTTGGGTGCTGTCCCCTCGCTGCAGCTTCCTGCCCCAGTGGACTGAGTGGGTCCTGGCTCTGCCTCCCCCAGGCAGCCGCTAGGAGGACACCGGCTGTCCCAGGGCGACAGCCATGCCAGCCCAGCTCACATCCACCTGGGAAACCTGCCCCGGGAGCCACTTGGGCCCAGGACGACGGGGCTTTCCCAGACCCCGAGCTGGGCGGTCGTCAGCCCCACTTCCCCTTTCCATCTTCTGCACGGGGCATCTGCTCAGCCGAGATCAGAGACAACGCGCTCTGCTCTGGGCGAGGAAATGAAAAATCAGGAACTTTTCCTGCTGGCCTGTCTGGGATGGGCTGGTGGAGCTCAGGAGGAGCCTGCACTTGGAGCCCGGCCAGCCATGGAGAGAACACCGCCAGCCAGGGGCTCTTGGGGGGCTCTGGGGAAGCTCTTGGGGGGCTCGTCTTCTGCAGCAAAGCCCGCACCAGCCAGAGGGCCAGGCAGCCACCCAACCCCGGGGAGCAGCCCCGGGAACCCGGCGCCTGGAGGCTCCCAGGACCCCTGGCCTGAGGGGTGCCCGGGGTGGGGTGGGCAGCAGCAGTCAGGACACGGGGAGGGGGCAGGAGGGCAGGGACGGAGCACTGGGGGGGAGCAGACAGCCGGCAGCACGTGTGCCCCTCAGCCACGCGGGGTGTGGGTGACCCGTGAGGGGGTGGGGGCACCTCGACATGCAGGTGTAGAAGAACCCACAGGAGGCACCCCCAGGCCCAGGCCGAGGGGGCTCTTTACCCCGCGGCGAGTCAGCCGGAGGGTCCGGAGCCCCAGGAGTTAACAGGCAGGAGCCGGAGGGTCCGGGGCCCCAGGAGTTAACAGGCAGGAGCCCCGCCAAGGCCCAGCAACACTCCAGACCTTCCAGCCCTTGGGAACCTGGCAGGCCCCGCGTGGATCTCGGCTGCTGGGGGCGGCAGGGCGCTGGCTTTGTCGGTAGCCGGACGCCTGGGGCTTTGCTTGGTCCGGGGTGTCAATGCCCGAGCTCAGAGGGCCATACGGCCCGGACAGCCCTTGGCTGGATGCAGGGTGGGCTGGGCCGGCTCCACCAAGGCAGTGGCATCGGGAGCCAGACGGTGGCAGCCCCTCCCCAGACTCCCCGGCACCCGGGGGTCTTGGCACGGCCCGGACGTCAGGAACCTCGTAAAGCCGCGCAGCTCTCCCCAAGCGCGGCCGCTGGCAGGGCCTGGGCACGAGAGCCCCGGAGGGGGCTGGGGAGGGTGGCGGCTGGGCGGGCAGGGGCAGGGGTGGGGCGGGGCTGGTCCCCCCCCACGAAAACCGCAGACAGACGCAGCCGCCCCTCCTGTTTGGGTTCTCGTAAGAAGCACGATCCTCCCGGCCCCGTCCACGCAGCACAGAAGTGGCAGCCCCAGCCCCGAGCACCCTGTGCGCCCAGGAGGCCTGGCGAGGGGACCAGGCTGTCCCTGTTGGCTGTCACTCCCCACAACCGCTTTCTCTCTAGAAACTTCCCTCCAACCAGACAGTTCTGCCCGGTCCCCGCCGGGCGGCTTTCATCCCGCTCCCAGCCTGGCTCCAGGCCAGGGCCCGAAAAATGCCGCCAGCTCCCAGCGCCGTGCAGCCACCCAGAACCGGCTCCGGGCCTCCCCTGGGAGGGAAAACACGGCCCCGATCTGGCCCCCCGTGGACCCGTTGTGCCCACAGAGGCCCCCCAAGAAGGGAGACGAGGCCCCGCTTCCCGGAGGCGGCTGCGGCAGGGTCGGTGGAGGGTTGAACCGAGACTCCAGGCCTGTGGCGCCCCGCGGGGTGAGGGGGTGCCCTGCCTCGGTGGGACCCCGTGACGGCCGGCTCGGTGAGCGGGGGGCCAAGCCTACGCCGAGAGCTCCGAGCCTTGCCCAGCCGGGCACCATCGCCACCAATGCCGGAGCTCACAGAAAGCAACTCACAAAACGCAGCCCACGTAGATAAAAAGCACTTGTTTAATTTTATCAAACTGATCTGTACAAAAGTTAGTGTCGCTTGGTCAGAAAGGAGCGCGCGGCAGCAGGCAGTGACAGCAGGTCTTCCCGAGCTTGGTCGGCGCGAGACGCAGATTTCGTGAAGCCGGTTTGCCACGGTCCCCCCCAGCCCCAGAGAGAGGCGCAAAAAAAAAAAATTTTTTTTTTTTTTAGAAAAAGGTAGGAAAAGTAGAAAAAGTAAAAAGAAGCGACTTCTCAGATGTATTTAAATGTACAAAGTCTTAAAGGCACGAGTTTCCATCAAGTAGGCGGTTATCGTGTGCTCAGCAAGCAGCAGAAGCTAAATCGGTTCCATCCCCCGAACACTAAGTAAGAGCTAACGTCTAGCGGAGAAGGTTCAGCTTCACAGCTTGGTGGGTGGCGCCGGTGCCACCCTCCCCAAGAAATGCCTGTCTCCTGCCCCCTGGCACGCTGCGGGCAGGACCAGCCCTGCCTCCCGAACCCCAACCTAACCCTGGGCGCCGGGCCCCTCCACCCCGACCTGATCAGAGACGCTACAAGGCAACCGCTTCCCCTTCCGAGGGCTTCTGGCCATGGAGCAGGAGGGGGAGCTGCTAGGCGCCCGGGGCCTTCCTAGCAGGGGCGGGGCAGGTGGCCTCCCCAGACGCCCCAGTCCAAGAGCACTGAGATGCCACCAACCATCACTGCGACTCTCCTTCCCGCCCGGCCACCCCCACCCAGTAAGCTTCCCGGCTTCCGTTTTGTCTTAAATTCTACTCTCTGCACAAATAACTTCATTAATTAAACATAAAATAACACGGAACATAAATACATCTTTAACAGCTTTCAAAACAAACACGTTTAAGCTTCAAAAATAAAAATTACCAAAAAATAAAATAAAAAGAGAGAAGTTTTGTTAATCACAGCCAAACCTTGCCCATGAGGACCGGCTACAGGGAGCGCCGGGATGTCACAGGCCGGTCCCCGGGCCGCTCGCTCGCGTGGACGCACCGCCCGCCGTCCCGGGAGCGTCCTCCGTCCGTGCGAGGGGGTCTCGATGCCCAGGCGGGCCCGGCGAGACCACGCGCCTCCCGGTCCTCTGTGCCGCTGCTTTGCTGGGTCAGAGACGCAGACCCCAGGCGCCGGCGTCTGCGGGCCGGCCGCACAGAAGAGGGAGGAGTGGCCTCCTTTGGGGATCCCCAGTCACCCCCAAGAGGGAAAAGGAAGGAAAAGAGCACGCTGTCCGTCGTCGGCGGAGGCTTGGGGACCTGCGGGCCTCAGGCCCTCAGTGACAGGAGTTTCGGCAGCGTCAGCAGGCACTTGGGCGACCGCGGCAGCCGCTCCCCCCTGGCCAGCGCACAACCCGGAGACCCAACAGGGAGGCCGGGGCCGGAAAGAGGCTGTCCTCCGCCGGGGCGGCCCCTCCCAGGGCGTGGGGCTCAGGGCCTGGTCAGCGTGGTGTACACGGGCTGGTCCCAGTTACTGGGCGGGCTGTGGGTGGGTGGCAGGGACAGCCCGTTGAGCAGTGGCGAGGCGTAGGGCCGGCGCGGCGAGTGGAAGTAGGGGTACTGGTAGAGGCTGGACGGGTAGCCGGGGTAGGGGCCGTAGTAGCCGGAGGCCTGCAGGTCTGCGTAGTCGCACTGCGAGCTGGCGAAGGAGCTAGCGGCCGTGGCGGGGGCGGCCGTGGTCACGCTGGCCTGGGCGCTGTAGGAGCCGTAGTCAGCGCGGCCCGGCGAGCCATGGGGCTGGTCGCCGTAGTGGCCGGGGCTCAGCTGCTCCGTCTTGATGTGCGGCCGCGGGGGACCGGCCTCCGAGGGGGAGGCCGAGGCCGGCGGGGCGCCCTTGTGGGCCCACACAGGGGACGCCCCAGGGTGGGAGTAGGAGGCGCCCCCGTAGGAGCCGGCGGCGGCCTGGCCGGGCTCCGCGGGCAGGGCCGAGTGGCCGTTCAGGGGCAGGTACTGGTCGAACTCGTGGACATCGAAGGTGTCCATGTTGCCGATGACCTCGCTGCTGAGCTCGGAGATGTCCACGTTGCTGAAGTCGATGTTCTGGCGCCCGCTGTCCACCAGGCGGCGCCCTTCCAGCTTCAGCTCCGGCTTGGCCACGGCGCCCGCGCCCGCCTGGTGTGGGTCGGCCTTGGGGGTGGTGGGCGGGGTGGGCGGCCCATGGGTCTGCCCTGCGGAGAGAGCGCACGGCGGGCATGAATGCCCCCTCTGTGGGCGCGGGAGGGGCCGCGGCGGGCCACGAGGGGAGGGATGCCGCGGGCCAACCGCCGCGGTAGGAATGAACGGCTTTTTGTTTCTCTCTGTTTCCCAGAAATTCCAGCAAAGTCAGACCCAGACCTCATTCCTTGGCCGAGAAAATTCCGTTAAGCGCAGTTCTCCGGGAAGACCTTGGCCCCTCCCGGGAGACCACGGTGGGGGGAGCGGGCGGCAGGGGGCGGCCAGTGCTAGCACTCCGCCACGGCGAAGACACACACAACCTCCTCCGTGGCACCGCCGAGCAAACCCAGCTCCCAGGCTCCGGCCGATGTGGCCAAGGCTGCTCGGCTGCCGGGAGTCCCCCCCCGCCCGTCCCACCTGGGGCTGGGGCTGCCGCCGGCCACCATGCGGCTGGGCCCGCTGTAAACACCCACCTCCCGGGGCACTGGACCGGATGAAGCCAACAGAGCCGGCTGCGCAGCCACTTGTGGGTCACAATCGGTGGCTGGGGGAGGCGGCTCTCTGTTGGCATCTTCGCTGGGCTGGCAGTGAGCCCTGCCCCCACCGCTGCGGCTCAGCCTGGCCACGGCCAGACACCCGGCCACGCCCCTACCTGCCCCCCTCCCCGGGGACTGTCAGATGCCACGGGGGGGCCCTGGCGCCCACCTGTGTGGTCGCCATGGTGATGCGCGTCACCGAGGCCCGCTTCGGCCTTGTATATGGCGCCGCCGGGGTGGTGGCCCAGCTCGGCGCCCGAGTCCGAGTCGCTCTGGCCGGTCTTCACGCTCTTCCTGCGGCGTGGCTGGTACTTGTAGTCCGGGTGGTCCTTCTTGTGCTGGACACGGAGCCGCTCTGCCTCCTCCACGAAGGGGCGCTTCTCACTCTCGCTCAGCAAGCTGCAGGGCACAGGGCAGACGCAGGCATGGCTAGGGCGCCCCACGCCTCCCGCCTGGGGGCGAGCAGCAGACGGCCAGGCCCAGGGACCGAGGTGCAGGGAGAGGACGAGACGCCCTGGCCGGCTGGGGAAGCTGCCCTTGCGGAGAACAGAAGGCGGGAGCTGCAGTGCCTGCTTGGGGGGGGGGGCTCGTGTGCTCATTAGAGCCAAAGGAGCAGCCCCAAACCCCTGTCTTTCTCCTCTTACTGCCCCTCTTCCCAAGCCTGCTTGTCCCCTCCCTTTGGGGCTTTCTGAGGGAGGCAGGCAGGACCCAGCCAAGGACTACACTGTGGACAAAAGCAAGGCTTCCTGGGAACCGTGCCGGACCTGGCGGGCAGCTGGGCTTGCAGCCGCTGGGACCCCAGACTTCAGAAGCGCTGGCGAGACCCAGGCGTTTGTCCTCCCTGCGCCTCGGAGCACACGTGCCCCGCGGGCTCCCCCACGGCTCCTCTAGAACTGCCTGGGCAGGGCTTAGGTGAGCAGGACTGCACCCCAGATCCCGAGAGAAGGCAGGATGGGCAGATTTGAAAGCTCTAAGCCTCCGTTCACCAGGCGAGGAGCAGGAAACAGGGAACCAGAGCCCCAAACCCACAGACTTCCATTTTAAACCCAAGGGGAGGACTCTGGGTGGGGGTGGCCTGTTCCCAGCAACAAGTCCTCCACTGCCGTGTCCTACTTTCCGCCCAACGGCCAGCTTCGCCAAGCCAGCGTGTGCACAAAGCCTGCCTCTGCCAGCCAGCTCCCTCCTCATCTCCCCTCCATCCTTCCCTGCTGTGGGCACAGAGGTGGCCAGGAGAGACCGAAGCCGTGGGGAAGGCAGCAGCTGGACAACTGGCAGCCCGTCCACCTGCCCGCCCCTCCCTCCCACAGGCGTCCTCGGAGCCCTTTCCAAGAAGGGCACCTCCAGGCAGCTGCAGGACGCCAGCTCCCGGCCCAGCAGGCCCCGTGCCTGGCGCGCTCACAGTGGCTGGGGGTCACCTCGGGGTGCCGGCCATGGCACCCGGCAGGATGTCCGCAGAGCTGGAGAATGTGCCGAGAGCGCACGCACCACAGGGGCCACAGCTGTCCTGGCAGACCCAGACCCACGCTTGGTGCGGGATCTCGGCCGCAGGGTGCTTTCCCATTCGGGTCGCGGAGCCGGAGGAGGCAGGCGTGGGGTTGCCGCCTTTGAGCCCCAGCGTTCCCACAGGCCCCGCTCGCAGCCCGAGGCCAAGCGGCCAGGGTTCCCGTTCCGCGCCCCTCGCGGCCTGAGGACGACGCACTCACCGCCACAGCTTGCCCAGCGTCTTGCTCAGCTCCGCGTTGTGCAGGTGCGGGTACTGGTCGGCCAGCTTGCGGCGCGCCGCCTGCGCCCACACCATGAAGGCGTTCATGGGCCGCTTCACGTGAGGCTTGGCCTTGAGCGCGCCGCCCCCGCCCCCGCGCACTGGCATGGGCACCAAGCTCCAGTCGTAGCCCTTGAGCACCTGCGACACGGCGTCGCGGATGCAGGCGGGGAAGCGCTCGTCCGCCGCCTCGGCCGCGTCCCCCCGACCACCGCCCCCCGTGCTCCCCGCGCGGCCCAGGCCCTCGGAGCCGACGGGCGACGGCGGCGCGTCAGAGTCCGAGTCCTCCACGTGCGACATGGAGCTGGCGGTGCCGGACGGGCTGCAGGGCGGCTGGGCGCGGGCCTCGCTCATGTCCAGCATCGGGGCTGCGCGCGGAGGGGCGCGCACGGGGAAGTGCACCGGGGCCGGCGCCCAGGCTGCGCTGCGGCCGCTCCGGGACCCGAGGTCGCCGCGCGGTGGCCCGACCCTCGTCGTCGCCGCCGCCCCAGCTCGAGTTTCCCCGCCGTTACCGCCGCCGCCGCCGCCGCAGCTCCGTCCCGGCTCAGAGACCCGCAACAAGTTTCTTTAAGAGGCACCCCGAGCCCCTCCCCCCACCCGTCTCCCCATTGGTCGGGGCGCTCCCCACTCCCATGGGGGCGGAGCTCGGCCGCCCCCGCCCCCCCACCCATAAAGGAAGCTCCGCGGTTCCCGCTGCGCCCCCGCCCGCCCCGCCCGGCGCCGCACCACGTGGGCCCGGAGCGCCCAGCATCCCAGGACCCGCGCCCTCCCGCCTCCCGGCGCCGCGAGCCCCCCTTCCTGGGGGACCGGGAAGGAAAAAGGGGGCCCGGAGGGCAGGCGGGGGCTCTGCGGCGCGCGCTCCTCTGCAGGCCCGTAGCCGCTCCTGGGTGGGTCCGCCCCCAGGCCCGATGCTTAGCAAGGCAGCGAGTCCTGGGAACACCCCCAACACACACAGCCCATCTCGAACCCCGACGTCTCGCCCGCAACCCAGAGGCGCCGGGTCAGCCGCCGCCTGCCCGCAGCCTAGGGGAGGGTCCTCTCAGCCGCGCAGCGCCGACGCCCGGGTTCCGCGTCCGCGGGCGGGCGCGACATGCGGGAGCCGCAAGTTCGTTCCGAGCCTGCGG
The DNA here is from genome assembly GCA_963574435.1 of Cheirogaleus major. Taxonomy (NCBI): domain Eukaryota; kingdom Metazoa; phylum Chordata; class Mammalia; order Primates; family Cheirogaleidae; genus Cheirogaleus; species Cheirogaleus major. The sequence goes on along the minus strand of CAUYPO010069033.1, from coordinate 8,889 downwards.
ACAGCGCACGTCCAGGTAACGCGCACCCAGGAGCTGGGCGACCCCAGGTCTCCCTCACCCGGGCGCGAGCGCTGGCGGGGGCCCGGTCGCGGGCCGGGCGGCTGGAGGGGGCGGGAGCTTTGGGCGGGGCCTGGACTGACCCGGGCTGCCGAATCCCTGAGGCCACCAGGCGGATGGCGTGGCCGGACGCGGGGGCCTGGGGCCTTCCGGGTGTGACCCCGGGGTTGGAGGCGCAGCGGCCCTCCGGCGCGGCGGCTCTGGGTGGTCCGACGGAGGCGGAGGCAGCTCCTGGCCTCTGCGCCTGGGGCGCCTGGAGAGAAGGAGGGGGCGGAGTGTGCCGCCTTGGTGGGGGCGGCGAGGTCGGAGAGGGGACATTTCCCTCGAGGCGAGCGCTGAGCCACCGCTGCAAGTCCCCGCCCGTGGCCGCCCCCGCGAGTTGGCCCCAGGCCCGCAGTCCTCGAGCGCGGCCCGGATTCTTTCGACCAACGCGCGAGGCGACAGCCCCGCTCCCCGTCAGACGGCCGACGCGGGCCTCGTGCTCTCCAAGGTGTATCCCGCGAGACCCGGCGACCCTAAGCAAGGGTGCCAGGTCCTCCAACCGCGCACGGCCTCCTAGTCCCCCACGCCTGGGCCAGTGGCGCCGCCTCGGACCCGCCCCGGCAGAAGGGCTTGGCCACATGCCTTACCCGCCTCGGGCTCGCTCTGGCTGGGCGTTAGATGGTGGCCCGCGGCCGCCGGACCCGCAGCCTCACATTTGGAACGGGTGGCACCATGTCCAGGAGCCGGGGCTTCAAGGCGGGCCTTTCCCGGGATGCATCGGCCTGGGGACTGAAGAGCCATGGCCAGACTGGCTGCCACCTGCCTGCGGTGGAGGGGAAGGTGCTCTTGTCTGGGCACACAGGGCTGACCCCTGGGCAGGGCGCAGGGAGCCGTGGGGAGGGCTGCCAAGGTGAGCTGTGAGCTGAGGCTCCACCTGAGCTGGCTGCCAGAGTGGCTGTGCTGTCTTCTCCTTGGCCATGTGTCAGGCTCTGACTCTGTCACCTGCCAAAGAAGACCCCTCCCCAGTAGTCTGCCGCTGCTCTCCACCCTGTGGAAGCCCCGCCCTTTACCCAGGTCCCTGTCTGCACCCTCAGTGCCCTGCGGTGCATCACCTATAGGTGCCCGGGTGGAGGTGCTGCCAGGGGAGCCTCGGACCTTCTCACCAGACCTGGGACCCGGCAGTCGAAAGCAGGGGTTCAAGCGGAGGGGACAGGGGTGGGGACCTGGCCCAAAGGTACTACCCCTCACACCCACCCTGGTCCTGGGGAGCAGACTTGGACTCCTCCCTCGGCCCGGGTGCCACTGGGGTGACAGGTCTCCAGGGCTCTGCGCTGCCAGGGCAGACAGCACAGAGGTTGCTGTGAGTGTGCTGGGCGGCTCCCACCCACCCAGGAGGGCACCACACCCATGTCCCCACCCCTGGGACCCTTGGGGGAGGGGACACTGAGCCCAGGGGTCCAGTGCCTGGCCCAGGTCACACAGGGTTCGGTCAGGGCCGTCCAAGGTCCTACCTGGGCTGCACCAACCGCCTGCACCTCTCCCTGGGCTGCAGTGACCACCCAGGGGCTGGCAGGAAGGGCCAGCCAGTGGCCCCTGTCTCGCTTGTGCAGGCCACCATGGAGTGAGTGGGGAGGGTGGGCCTGGCTGGCCCAGAGGGTGTCTGTGCACATCCCTGGACACGAGTGTGAGAGAGGGCCTGGCCCCTCCTGACCCGGGCTCAGGGTCCAGGTCCTCGAGCCCAGTGTGGGCTACAGGGACATCAGTTGTGTCTGGCCCATCTTGCAATCCGCAGGGCAATGCCAGAGCACTGTCTGGGCGCCTCCTCTGTTAGTGCTGACCCCAGTTCTGCCCTCGGCCACTAGCTCCTGAGTGGACCCAGGGACCTGGCTTTCAGAGAGGGAGGTGTCTAGGGTCAGTCGGTGTGTTCCCAAGTATAGATTAAGCACCTGCTGTGTGCTGGGGGCTTTCCGCAATGGCACTCCATACTCCTCCCGAAGATGTTGGCCTTGGGGCGGGGGAGGTAGCCAGCAAACAAGTAGCATCTCCAGGGCAGAGGTCCTCATCACTGGGCGGGGTTGGAGTCTGTATGAAGGGTGTTCTGGGGAGGCTTCTTTGAGCCTTTGACAATTAGGCTGAGACCTGAACCTTCCAACCTCATGGAGAAGAAAAAGAGAGAAGGAAAAGCATTCCCGGGGTGAGCGGCATGTGCAAAGGCCCTGCAGCAGCACAGAGCACAAGGTATTTAATGACAGAGGCCCTGGTGGTTGAAGAGTTGAGGGGCAGCTGTTGGAGCCACCACTGTGTCCACCTCTTGGGCCCCACCTCCTCCCCAGCCGGCCCCATTCCCCCTCCCCCCTCAGCCCCTCAGCCCTGCTCTGCCCTGCCCTGTGGGGCTGGCTCGGCCCCCACTGTGCTCACCACCATCCCTTGTGCTAGCAGTTTCAGGGACGGTGTCTGAGCAGTGGAACTTGAACCGGGCGTGGGAAGTTGACAGGAAGGAGGTTTCTAGACCCCCACCCGGCAGAGGTGCCCAGGGCACCTGCGCAGAAGGGTGTGGCTGGCGGGTGCCGCCCGCGCCCAGAGAGGGCCAGTCTCGGCTGAGAGGGCCTCCAGGCCACAGACCCCACTCAGCCCACTCCTGGGCTTCTAGGGAAGCCGCCCCCGAGGGCTGTGTGTGGACAGCGATGTAACGTACCATGTGTGCGGTGTGTTGATTTGCTGCATGTGGGGTGTGTGTGATGTGCGTGTGGTGTGTGTATTTTGTGTGGTATGTTTGTGTGTGGTGGGTGTGTGGGATGTATCTGTTGTGTTGCTGTATGTTGTGTGCGTGCATGTGGGGGTGTATTGTGTGTCTGTTGTGTGTATGTGTGTGTGGGGGTGTGTAGGTGGGGGTGTGATGTGTGTTGTGTGTATGTGTATGTTGTGTGCATGTGGGGTGTGTCTATTGTGTGTATGTGTGTGTTTGGGGTGTGTCTGTTGTGTGTGTGGGGGTGTGGTGTATGTTGTGTGTGTGTTGTGTGTATATGTCTATTGTGTGCATGTGGGGTGTGTATGTTGTGTGCATGTGTATGTTGTATGTGTGTTTGTTTGGGGGTGTGCACAGCACGTGTGTTGGGCTGCAGGGCCCAGCACCCCGGGCCATCCCCCCCTGCTGGTCCCCTGTGGTCCCGCCCACCAGGGCCTGGCCCAGCCAGCCGCGTCCGTGTTTTGTGCCGACTTCAAGGGAAAAGCGCTGGGGCAGGCGGGGCGGTGCGGCCCGTGGAGCCGGCTGGCGTGTCCTAAACGTCCCCAGCCCTGGCCCGGCCTCCCGGCCCTGCGCTCAGGGGCAGTTGGAGTCGCACCCGGCGCAGCCTCGGAGGTTAATTGGTGCTTTAATGACCGTCTGGTGTGGGGGAGATGGAACAGCGGCTGGGTGGAGATCGCCGCCTGCCCCGCTGGTCCCCGAGAGGCTCACGGGGCTCCACGCGGGGTGCCCCTTCTGGGGCCGGCCTCCTGGTAACAGGCTCGCGGGGCTGGGGGACAGCCTTCTGCTGAGCCCCTAACTTGGCGTCCCGGGGTGCTCACAGTGCCAGCTGGGGCCGAGATCTGGTCTGGTGAACGCTGCTTGGGGTGCCGTCTGCTCGGGAACTGGCCTTGTCCACTCCTGGCCCTTCCTGCTGCCTCGGACACGGTGGAAACCACCCTGTGCTCCCACTCCTGGCCCTGCAGGAGTGGAGTGTTCTGGGCGCCCGGGTGGGGCGAGCTGCCCCCACCTGTCGCTGCACGTCATCAGCCCTACCCTCCTCTGTGCACAGGAGCCTCTGACAAAGGAACCCACGCTCCTGGGTGGCCGTCCTCGTTCTGAAAGGGTGCCAGGGAGGGGCCCAGCGCTCCCTTCTCCTCGGGGGCAGGTGCATGCACCGAGCACACATGCATCAGGGACAGCTGTGGTCCCTGCCGCTCTGTGTCCGTCGCCCCGTGCTGCTAGCGGGTCCCCACACTCCCTGCCATGCCCCATCTGCCCCTCCTCTCGGCCAGGGGTCAGGGTGGAGCGGACACCAACGGCACCGTCAGCCTTGGCGCTGCGCGTTCCACGGCGGGCAGAGGTGCTTCTGCAGCCAGGAGACACCTGCAGGCAGGGCCGGGGGTGTCCACGGGCAGCGAACCACGGAGGCACCTTCCACAAGGGAAGCCGAGTCTGTTGATGATGTTTGAGACTCGGGTCGAGCCGTCCCCGCTCCAGACGCTTCCGTCCCATAAGCCAGTAGATCCCTTCCCCAGCTGTGCCGCGCAGAGCTGACTTCTGTGCTTGCACCAGAAGGTTCTGTGACAGACATGTGGACCTCCAGCCCCATTCTGGGAACCATCCACCGAGTCCAGGGCCCCAGCCCAGCCCGGCCCAGGCTCTTGTTCTGGGTATGCGCTCCTCGGAGGAGCCATCCCGGCGGAGAATTTCTCAGGCCCACAGGCGGGAGGGCAGAGGGAAACTGGTGGGACTGTCACTTCAGAAGAGCAGCCTTCTAGGCCCGGACAGGCTGCCAAGCCCAGTGTCTGTCCTTCCAAGCTCGACTTTCAGATGTAATGAGGCTTCTTGCCCAAGACGTCCAAATTTGAAACCTCCCAAAGTGGACCCCTGTTTCAAGTATAACCAGGAAGACAATGGTGTGGCTTGAAATAAACATGTCACAAAGAAAAATCCCTTTCCAGTTACTGGGCTCTGGCCGGCTCGGGCCCTGACCTCCTCTGCCACGATGGAACGTTCCAGAGAACCATTAGTACCACAGGCAAATTAAAACACACCCTGTAAAAAGATCTCTGCTGTCTCCCAAGTATTTATTTTTCTGAACATGCTGAAAGAAGGTTTAAGATGCCCTCAGGCGGGTACGTGGGCACAGTGGAAGGAAGCAGCCTGGTTCTCGGCAAGACAGATGGTGCTGCTTCGAGGGGCTGCAGCGAAGCTTCGCTCCCAGAGACTTGCGGGGATGGGGAGGTGGGGGAGACGCGGGATTCCTGGGTCTGCCTTTGCGCTGATTCCCGCGGGCCTGTGGTTCCGGGGCTGTTTGTTACCCAGCACTGCTGTGGCCACTGTTGGCCGATTCACTGATGGATACTTCTCTGTGGGCAGAGTGCAGCCCGGTGGCGTTCGGTTTGTGACCTCTGGGCGGGGCAGTTTCTAAGACTTCTTCCAGTTCAGAATATGAATTCCAGGAGAAAAAAAGTAACGCGTTCTTCTTCTGCCAGAGGACCCCACAACCAGAGAACATAACTGCATTGGGAGGTTTTCTTCCCACTCTGCCCATGAACCGCGCTGGCTGGCTCGCAGGGCTCCACAGGGCCACATCTTCCAGGGTACAGGGGCAGGAGCACTCCTGGCCCGCAGCCGAGGGTGCAGCAGGAGACTGGGCCAAGCAGAACAGCCGCCCGTGAGTCACCGTCCCAGGACGGCCGGCAAATGGCACGGCACCTGCTCACTCGCCCCCCGCCCCCCGCACCTGCCAGCCTCACTCTGGGAGTGTTGGCCGCTGGACGGTCCGGGTGGCATCTGCCCAAACTGACCACCTTCCAGAAGGGTTAACACCGATGGGTCCTGCCCCTCCTCCGTAAACAGATTTCAAGACATGAAAAATTGGGGTAAATGAACGGTGCACGATTAGATTCGGGCCCAAGCTGAGTTCTGGTGGGTGCCAGAGACAGCTGCAACTGAATGTCGGGGACAATGGCCCTGATGCGGCGGGAGCTGCCAGGCCGGGGTGCTGGGGGGACAGCTGGACGAGGTGCTGACAGGGGCTCATTCCTCCGTGAAGCCGGCCCGCAGCTGCTGGGAGCGCAGCCAGCCCCCGGCTGTGTGTGCCTCGGTCCTGGGGGTGGTGCTGGCAGAGGCCGGGACAGCGGGGACAGGGTCCCACCCTGGGCGTCCACTGCTCGAGCTGGCGGCTCCTCTCAAGGAAGCACCTCCCGCTTTCTCCCGAAGCACAGGGCCACCCCAGGGCAGCCTCTCCTGTCAGCTTGGCCTTTTCACATGTGGTTTCTGCTCCACAGTGTGTGTCCAGGGGCCCCTCCGGCTCCCGTGGCTGAGAGGCAGCTCAGGGTGGATTCTTGCCACCCGTGGCCTGCAGGGCGCTGAGCTGCAGGGAGAAAGGACACATTCAGAGACCCCTCCTGGCAGGCGGCCCCTCTCCCCAGCATGGGTCTTATAGGCGCTGCAGCTTGGTCTGGGTTCGCAGAGGTTTCTGTTTTTCTAAGTGAAGCACAGTCTTAGGGAGCAAGGCACGCCCGTGTCTAAATGTTATTTTTAAATTGCCAGATGCTCCTTCAAGCAGATGAAGACACAGGTTTGGTGTGAATGGCATGACCTATTCAGGCAGGTGGCTCTGCAGCCACTCCAGTGCAGGATTCTCTTTTGTTGTTTTGTTTTCGTTTTACTTGTTTTAAAAATTGGGGTGAAATTGACATAGCATAAAATGAACCGTTTCAGGTGGTGTTTAGCACGTCCATGGTGTGGCACAGCCGTCACCTCTGCCTAGCTCCAGAGTGTTTTCATCGTCCCAGGAGGAAACACACCCACTAAACAGTACCCCCCGAACCCCCCCGCCCTGGCAGCCGAGAGCTACTTCCCTTCTCCACGATGTGCCTGTCCTGAACGTTTCACGTGAATGGAATCCCACATCACGTGGCTTCTGTGTTGGTCTTGCCTCGCTTAGCTTGGTATTTTTGAAGTCCACGTTGTAGAGCGTCAGAACTTTCTTTCTTTTGATGGCTGAGCAATACCCCAGAGCACTTTGGAGCGGATGTGGGATGGGACGGGCAAGAACGGAGCCTGTCCTCGGCCAGGCCCTGCCACACGTGACCCAGCCCAGGTGGTGGACGGCCCCGCAGGAAACTCAAGCGCAGGGGAAGCAGGCGCTCCCCGCAGGCCCCGTGCACACCCAGAGCGAGCCCGGAGCCCGGCCGGAGCTCGGAGCGCTGGATGCAGAACAAGGGCCCTTTTCTGCTCTGCACAATGCCCCATTGTGCCCCGCCGGGGGACAAGGCAGCCCAGTGAGGGGACGCTGGGAACAAAGGGGCCCTTTGTGAGGACTGCCCCCACCTGAAATGCAGCACCCAGGGGCACACCTGATGCTGGAGCTGTCCCTCCTGGCCATGTGTCCTCCGAGCAGCTCTGGCATCCAGGCAGGGACCCGGAAGTCCTGCAGCTGGGGCTGCGTGCCGGGCGGGGAGGTGCGGGTCGTGCGTCCCCTGGGAGGACGGGGTGCAGGGTGCAGGCCGGGCTAACGGTTCCTGCCACCCTGGGGTGCACGCTGCCCTGCTCGGAACACGTGTGCTCCACACACTGCTCCACCTTTTACACGACCCACTTTGCAGTTGGGCTCCCCAGGGAGGGGTCTTCGTGGAGAAGAAAAGGAAACATGAGATCACGCTGTGAGCTGTCCACGTTTGCTGTCGCCCAGCACGGGGCAGGCGGCAGCTGGGGAGGGTCCCTGTAGCCGCTGGGCCGGGCCACAATTGGGAGAGCCAGTGTGCAGCCAGTCCCTGCCCTCCTGGGGCTGACGCTGCGGTCGTGAAGAGATAAACAAGCAACTTAAACATCTGATCATACAAGTATTAATAATTTATGTCAAAACACTGGGAATGAAATTGAGAGGCTGGGACAAGCTGTAAAAACAAAAACAAACCCAGACAAACATTTGCATCGCACACAAAACAGCAGCATTTTCATATGTAAAGAGCTCTTACAAATAAATAACATAAAACCCACACCTCAAAGATTTCCTTCTGAGAGCCCCGAGTGTGTCCCATTCCGCGGGCCCGGACCCCCATCCCTAGGGACCTCCGGCCCTGCCCCACCGACCCCGCCGCAGGCCTGAGCGCCCCGTCAGTGCGGAGTCCCCCGGGCGCGGCCCGTCAGGAGTCTTGGTCTGAGGCGGCGCGGCAGCGCCTGGGCCGGGGCTCCCAGCGGGCGGTTCCAGGGGCGTCAGGCCCAGCCAGGCCGGGCCCACAGCCCCGCGCCCTGGGAGCGGCGCCCGCCCGGGAACGCGGGGCAGGGGCGCGCCGGAGCCTCTGTGGAACCAGCGAGCCGGCCCGCCACGCGCCCCTCCCGCACACAGCCCGCCCTCCCCGCCGCTGCGCCCGAGAGGCCGGCGGGGGCGGCACTCCGCCGCGGGCGGGGCTTCCTGGAAGGGGGCGGGCGTCCGGCCTGTGGGCGGGGCCTCCCGGGCGAAGGCGGGGTGTCCGGGCGTGCGTCCCTCCCCGCGCATGCGCCGTGCCGGCCCAGCAATGGCGGCGCCCGAGACGTCGTTGAGGAAGCGGAAAACCGGGGACGCGGACCCCGCGCCTGGGTCGCCGCCCGCTGAGGGCCGCGATTCCGCGGACAGCCCGGCCCACCTCCGCCCGGGCACCTTCTGGCTGACCAGGATCGTGCTTCTGAAGGCCCTGGCTTTCGTTTACTGTGAGTGCCTGGCAGGCCCGGGCTCCCGCCGGCGTCAGCAGCGCCGCGCGCCCCGCCCCGCCCCGCCCCCCGCGCACGCCCCGCACCTCGGAGTCCGCCCCGCCCCCCGCGCACGTCCGCACCTCCGAGCCCCGCCCCCGCGCACGCCTCGCACGCCCCGCACCTCCACGCCCGCCCCGCCCCACGCGCACGCCCGCACCTCCGAGCCCCGCCCCGCCCCCCGCGCACGCCCGCACCTCCAAGCCCGCCCCGCCCCCCGCGCACGCCCGCACCTCCGAGCCCCGCCCCCACGCCCGCACCTCCGAGTCCGCCCCCACGCCCGCACCTCCGAGCCTCCCCCGCCCCCCGCGCACGTCGGCACCTCCGAGTCCCGCCCCCGCGCACGCCTCGCACGCCCCGCACCTCCAAGCCCGCCCCGCCCCCCG
>CAUYPO010069032.1:0-11859 GCA_963574435.1 Cheirogaleus major | reverse complement strand
GAAAGGGACCAGATGTCTGGACAACCATATTCCTTCTCTTGGCATCAAGGAGGATTTTTGTAACTCCTGCCCCTGTTCCTGTTTCTCTTTCAGACCCTGGAGGAGGAGCTATTTGGGAACAACGAGGAGAGTCCAGCCTTCAAGGAGTTCTTAGACCTGCTGGGAGACACGATCTCGCTGCAGGACTTCAAAGGGTGGGTTTTAGCCCAGCGACGGCTCCAGCTCCATGGATGAGGCCCGGGAGGAAGGCCAAGGGGCAGACGGCTCTGTCCTTGGGGAGAGCGTGTGAAAGTCAAAAACACGAGAAGCATCGGTTTTTTTTCAGCATCTGATCAACATTCACCGACTGCATTTCTGAGGACTCAGTGGTCCGAGGAATAATCCAGCATGGCAGATTATCTGGCATGTGGCTTTAGGATGTGCAATGAGATTGCTACAGATCTGCCTTCCTAATTGCATTTGGCTCAGACTGGGAGTGAAATGAATCCACCTTCCCTACCACTCACCTGCCAGGCATTCGTGAAAGAGAGCCCCGGTGCAGTTTAGGGGTGGAAATGACCCACTTTGAATAACACACAAGGAGTGGATAGTTTAGAGTTGATGCAAATAGAATAATTTCCAGGCTGGAATCCATACAACAACCTGTGGTTTTTTTTAAGTGGACAATAAGATAGAATATTGGGGCTATTGCTTGGAAGACTCTGGCTCTTGATTTTTCCTTGGCAAAGGAAAACTCATCTTTTGGGATGAGTTCAGATCCAGCCAGCCTGTTCTGTGCTCGGTGGCTGGCACGTGGCTGAGGGCCCCAGAATTCCCCACCTCAGCAGCCAAATTAACAGGCGCTCCTAGCATCATGTGTGAGAGCACTGGTGCCTGGCATGAAGCAGGTGTTCAGCCATTGCTTTCTTCCTCTGCTTCCTTCTCTCCCTTTCCTCCTCCTCTTCTTTTCTTTCCCTCTTCCTCCCTCTTCTCCCCACTTCAAGGTCATCACTGCTGTCTGCAGTCAGTCACTCCTGTGTTAAAATCCTAGCCCCACTGCTTATTAGCTCTATGACTTTGGACAAGTGATTTTCCCTCTGCAAGCCTCAGTTTCCCCATCTGTAAAAAGGGAGGTAAAGGTAATACGGACCCCATAAGGTTGTCGGGGGATTAAAATAGATGATGCACGTGAAGCTCTTAAGCTAGTGCCGTGCACTGGTAGTCGTTGTTGCTATCGTTCTTATTTTACCATCTTTCCTTGACTTCGAGACGCCATCAGTATAAGATCCATCCTGAATTTAGTGGTGTTACAGTGTGAAAAAAATGTGTGTCTTGGAATAGATGAAACACAGGATATTAAATCCAGAAAGACCTCAGAGATCGCTGAGTAATCCCATCCCATCTCTTTATTTTATGGAGAAAGGAAACTGAGGCCTAGAGAGGTTAAGTGATGTGCCCAAGGTTACATGTTGACTTAGCAGCAGAAGCAGGTCTAGAACCCGGAGCACCCAACTCCCTGCCAGGCTGAGCACATTTTCTGGCTGTATTGTGGTGCTGGGGGCTGACATCCAGGGTCCATCTGACTTCATTTTCTTAAAGGAACCTGAATCTGCATTCTCTTCCCCCTGCTGGAGAATATGCTCCACACTGGCGGCTGTGTTCTATACAGGCAGAAGGGAGGGACAGCTCCTGAAAGCCCACCCCATTGCTTAGTACTTTTCTTTCCTGCCTGTGAGGAGGCAGCCAGAGAAAGACCTTCCTGGACTAGCTCCGGCTGGGCGTTGTGGTTGGGCCTCCATATCAGGATAGAAGTCAAGCTCCCGTCAGCTCCCCTGCCTGACTCTGCATTCTCCTGTGGGGCTCATCACCATCCGGCAGGGGCGCCGGTTGCCCTGGCTCTGGGCTTGGGACTCAGACACGGCTTTGTGGAGAGTAAAGGCCTGTGCCCAGCCTTGGGGGCCGCTGGCTCCTGGGACGGGCATTTGTCTGGGATTGCGGGTGGACGGCCTCCCTCCTCGCGTGACCATCCGGTGTGGAGGGGACACGGCCAGGGCTTGAAATGCAGGGTCCGCCTTTGTCTTTCACACAGTGGATTTGGGGGTAGAATGCCAGGGCTAGGCTGGCATTTCTCCCTGCGTTTCCTGCACCGTAGTCTGCCCTGCCCTCGGCTTCCCGTGTCCTCAGGCATCCCCGCTGCATGTCCCTGTAAAGGTGGCACCAAGCTGCCCACTTTCCCTCACTCTCCTTCTCTCCCTGCTCTTGCCCTGTTTTGCTGACAGTTTCCGAGGAGGCCTGGATGTGACCCACGGACAGACGGGGGTGGAATCCGTGTACACGACATTCCGGGACAGGGAGATCATGTTTCACGTCTCCACAAAGCTGCCATTTACCGAGGGAGACGCCCAGCAGGTAACCTGGTTGGGGAGGGCTGCGGGAGCCCTGGGCGGCCTGCTCCGACCTGCCTGAGGGACTGCGGCCCCTGCCCCATTGTCATAGTCAGGAGGCCAGTTGTTCTGCCAGGAGCGTGGTCAAAGCCTGCTCTGTCGTGTGATCTCAGCAGGCCACACCGGGGCAGGGCTCCTGGTTATCTGGTTATCCCCACTTGGACCGTCGGGGGAAACGGCAGTCCAGGGTGGCTAAGCGACTTTCCCGAGGTTTCTCATTTGATTAGGGGCAGTGCAGGAAGAGAGCCTGGGAGCCTTGAGCAGGGAGGGTGGTGGTGGAGCGCATGACAGGATCTGCAGACGGGTCCTGAAGTCAGCTTGGCCCATTAGGGGCGCGAGACTCTGGGCAAGCTGGTTAACCTTGGGGCCTCATTGTTCTCATCTGTAAAATGGGGATAATCCCACCTACATCACAGGGTGGTTATGGGGATTACATAGCTTTCTGAATGCAGGGCTCATAGGATGCCTGACTCATGGCTAGCTCCCCATACAACAGCTGTTCGCTGTCCAGTCCACTGGTCATTTTGTCCCCTTCCTGCCCCAGCAATGCAAAGCTGGTCATTGTGTGAGAATCTCCACCAGCCCCCACCCCCAGCCTTCCCAGTCTCATGGCCTCATCTCTCACCACATGTGTGGGAATTCAGCCTTCAACTTGGCCAGGTTCACCTGGATGAGCCCTCTGATTCCAGCGTTTCCTTGCTCGCTCTCCAATCTGCTGCTCTGACCACCACGCATCCCCAGGGAGGCCGCCAATCCCTGGTGGTTGCGACACCGTTTGCCCCTCCCCACATGTTGTCTCTTTTCAGTCTCTGGGAAAATAAGGTAGGCAGGTGGGCCTTTGCCCAGACTCTGACCTGTTTGTTTCTGAGCAGGGAATGGGGGAGGCAGGACAGATGTAAAGTTGTAAACATAGTCCCTGGCTTCTTAGGAAAAAAGGAAGTTGGCAAATGAGATTATGATTTGGCTCTAAAATAACTACTGAATGTTTCAGAAACAAATGGGAGCAAGGTTCCTTTTGTATTGAAAGTGGCTTTTGTCTTAGAGGTTCACCTTCAGTCCCTTGGCTCCCTGCAGGCCCCTCTTACCTGCCCGGGGCTGAGGCTTGTTCTGTCGGGGCCCTTTCCGTCTCACATGTATCGGTTGGGAGATATACCTTGGCACAGAGCTTGGCTCTTGGCAGGGGCTGATTAAATGTTAATTTTTTCCTCCTGAGAAATGGAATGACGTGTGTGGAGTGAGTGAGGTAATTTGTGCAAAAGCGCCCAGCACGGTGCTGGGTGTAGAGCAGGTGCTCAGTAAATGAGCATGGAGCCTGCATGCAGTAGGTGCTTAATAAAGTAACAAATGCATAGGCAGGCACCTAGCCAGGCTGTGGTGCACAGGAGAGGTTTGACATTTGAAGTCAGGCATGGTCAACCCAACATGGTTCCTGACACACAGTGGGTGATTGGTGACAGGGATCATGTGCAAGAGCACCTGGCACTGCTTGGGATACCGAGTCGAGGTTGGGTTCCCCCCTCCACCTCACCTCCACCAAGCCAGGTGACCAGTGCCTCTCTCAGCATGGCTCTTCTACCCGCTGGTAGAGTGATCCACCCCCTCATCCCTCTCATCCACATTTCCATCAAGACCCCTCCCCCATCTCCTCTTCCAGGAAGTCCTCTTGGGTTGCTATGGGGCCCTCTGACTTCACCCTCCTCTGTCCCCAGAGCTGTCAGGCACTTCATGTGCAGTAACTACTTTAGCGCTTGCTGGCTGGTTTTTGTGTTTCTCCCAGATCAGTTATAGGCTCTATCAGGGCAAGACCCGGCCCCACCTTTTAAATATTCTTCCCAAATTCTGAGTCAGGGCTCTGTGCCCTGTAGAGCTCGATAGGATGCTTGCTAGCCTCCACCTAACCACCTAACACCTTGAGCGTCTCCATGTTTTTTCTTTTTGGTGGCTTCTAAAGATTGAAAGAAGCAGCTCCCTGGAGAGCTCGGTCTCAGAGTTTCAGGGTTTATGTATAAAGGTACAATAACGAGGAGTTTCCTGTACAGACCTATTCTGTTTTCGGGATGTTCCTAACTGGCTCGTAACAATTAAACACTTTTTGTTTAGCTCCAGAGAAAGAGACACATTGGGAACGACATTGTGGCCATCATCTTCCAAGAAGAAAATACACCGTTTGTCCCAGATATGATTGCCTCCAATTTCTTACATGCCTACATTGTTGTGCAGGCCGAGACCGTGGGCACAGAGACCCCATCCTACAAGGTAAGGCGAAGCCTCCTTGGAGGAAGTGGTGAGCCCAGACACCTCACCGTACTTTGTGGATTCGGTGGTATCTAAGGACACTAGTTCTCAGCGGTAACAGATTTCCCGTGAGTTCCCAGGTTGCTGGGATTTGGAGCTAGGCTCTTGGTGGAGAGCACCTTCTGAGGTCATCTGATCCATCTTGCTGTCCCCAGGCTTGACAGCATCTAACTCAAGGGTTGAGAAGCTCTGGGTGTTGTGTTTGGAATCTAGGAATGACTTCTGGCGGAGCAAGGCAGAGTGAGAAGAGTGGAGAGGACTGTCAGGAAAGGGGAGAGGAAGAAGAGTGATAACAAAGGGAAGAAAGAAAGGGTTTATGGTGAGAGGGGTGAAGATGGGGGCCTGGTAGGCCCTGATCACTGGATGAGCCCCCTGATCCGGCCGTTCTGGACAAATGACTGATCTTAATGACTTTCCAGGGAGGCAGGATGCGGTCGTCTGGGTCTAAGCCTTCTGACCAGCAAATGGTTTGGCTCAAAATCCTCACTAGTGCAGATGAGACCAAAGCCATTTTTCTTCTTGCAGCTCCTCTCTCCCCACCAATCCTGGTGGCCGTGTTGCTAATCCCTCCCCACTTCTCCACCAGAAACAGTCTCAACCTCTTGGGCAACAGTGTCTCTGTATCACAGTGGTTGGAGGGGCGTGGGACCCCGGGAGATAGGCTAAGGTCAAGGTCAGGCAGTCTTTGAACCCCCTGCGGTTATGTGCAAAGTGCTGAGTTTTTGTGTTTCCCGGGAAGAGAGGCCATAACTCAAGTTCTCAAAGGGCTCCCTGCTCTACAACATATCAGGAACCATTGTTCTGAGGGAGAAGAAAAATGAGCTGTCTCTGCTCATGGGAAAAACAGTGAGGCCTGGAAATGTTTCCCATGTAATAAGTTAGGCCAGAGCCGATTCCTGGAGGTCACTGTGCCATAGTGCTTCAGCCCAGATGTATCAAGTGCAGAATTCACATCAACTTTTAAAACCAAATTGAATTATGAAAAAAATAAAAAACACAACAACCCCCCCTAAACAACTCTCCTATTGAGGCGAGCTGATTCCTTTAGGTGCCCATGTTCATGGTCGTGTTCCTCTGGCATCGAGCAACTGAAAATTTGGAGAAGCACAGTGTGGGCGTTTCCTTGAAATCACCTGCTTTGAGCGAAATGGGCATTCACTTCGAATAGCTGCCGGATTAATTTGCTGGTGGAGGCAGGTCGATTCATTCGGCGCCTACTGTGTGCCAGGCGCCGTGCTGGGCCGTGCTGGGGCGGGGCAGGTGGAGGCCACATACAGGATCAGCTTCAAGGCCTTCCTGACCCCAGATACGGGCCAGAAGAGCCAGTGAGTGCACTTCAGCCAAAGAGCTAACTGGTTCTTTTAATAGCCAGTGGAAGCAGCCGCGCTGCTGAGAAGGATCCCAGAAATAAAGCTGTGAGATAGGAGGGCGCCCAGGCCCTGCCAGGCTGTCATCTGCGTGTGGCTTGTCTGCTAGCAGGATGAGGCCTCTTGTGGACGTTTAGCGTTTGCTTTTCGTTCCTAATAGGAAATGGATCTCAGCTAACTTCTCCGTGTTCCCAAGACCTTAGTGGAATGGTGCATCCATGCAGAGAAAAATCAGAGATCCAAAAAAGCATCCCACCCACCTCCAGCTTTGGTGTTTAGAAGTCTTCCAAGCTACAGTCTGAGGTCCAGGACAAATCATTGTCCTCAGAGAGATGGCAAGAAACAGGGCCCCTGGGAAGAGCAGGCTGAGTCCCCAGGTGTGGGACCTTGAATGACTTCACCTGCCAAGCAGGCACTGCAGCTGGAAGGCAAGAGACGTGAATGGGACAGGGAGGCAGAGGGCAGGGAGGGAGAGCAGCTTCCAAGGTGCTCCCAAATCGCTGTCCATCCATACCCCCAGCAGCACCCAGGTAAGGAGCAGCCTGTGAGGAGGACCTGGCCAGATCCCGCAGGGGGTCTGGGTGGGACAGGACCTTAGCTGACCCCTGTGAGCTTAGGGGCTGTGGCAGAGGAGGGTGAGACTTCCTCAGGGCCGGGGCAGCGCCCCAAGCAGCAGGAAAGAAGAGAGTGGCAGGACAGGGTTGGCTGTGTGCAGGAAGGGTTCCTTCCTTTCTATGGAGGGACGTGGCAACCTGGGGATCTGGTCCCGGCCCTGCGTCTGCTCTGTGACCATGGACCAGTTCCTTCCCTGTCTGCACCTCTGTTTCCTTCCGCGTGAAGTGAGGAAGTTGGAGTAGACAACCTGTGAGCTCCTGGCCCTCACACCCTGTGGGAGGGGAGGGAGGAGTAGTTGAGAAGGAGGGTTGGGGTGTGTGTGGGTTGCATAGTGGCTGGGGGGGGACTCTGCCTATTTCAATGCCCTGTGTTAGGGGCAGGTTAGTGGGGAAAGTACAAAAGCCCCGGCTGATGCTGGTCACCCTTGCTGGGTGCTGCTGCCAGGCACCGTGCCAGGCCCTTAGGAGCATGGTTTTCTTGAACACTAACAAGCCCCTGGTAAGGCAGGGCCTCTCGTTAGCCGTGCCTTATAGGGAGGAAATTGGGGCTGAGAGCTTAACTCACTGAAGTCCCGAGCCCACAGGGCCAGGGAGCCGTGGAGCGGGCCAGGGAGCCGTGGAGCGGACCAGAGCCGTCGGAGCACGTGGGAAACTGAGTCCACAGGCCTGGGTGTTCGAGGAACGTCACGATGGGTTATTTCTCAGAAACGAGTTTGGTCCTCATCCTGCCAGACCGGAAGAAAGTTCCAGCTCCGCCATCACTGGGTCCCCGTTCTCCCTTTCTGGGGTCACCTCACCCCCACTCCTGAAGTCCCACGAAGTTCCCGTGCTGTGGGGCCCTGTCTTTCCAGCCCCTCCCCTTTCCCGTAACGACTCATCTGTTGTTCCAGTACTTTCCATGGTCCTCCAAGGCTCCGGGCCGCACTTGGGTGTGGGGACTATGTCAGGTTTCGAGCCCTCTGCGGCCCCGGGTGCATCCTACGACTCACGCCCCCAGGCTCCTTCCGCTTTCCAGCCTTGAAGATGCCCTTCCCCAGAGCCACCTGCCCCTGCCTGCCGCCCTCTGAGCCCTCACGGGGAGGCCCTCGCTGAATTTAGAAAACAGGAAGGTGGGGTGGCGTTCAGGCAACTTCTGCTTTCAGCCCAGCAGCCCAGATGTCCCCAAGGGGAGGGAGGAACAAAGGCCTAGCCGCCTTGTCGGAACGGGGTCGGGAGAGGGAGCTCCGTGGGGACGGAAGATGAATGGACAAGGAAGGATCCTGCCCCTGCGTTTCCGACACGGCTGCTGTCCGGCCGGGAGACGGGGATGGATTGAAGAGCGTGTCTGAAGCCACTTACCCCGTCAACATAGACACTCTAACGCAGCCTGGGAAGGAAGCGGGAGTTGGGCTGGGAAGGAGGGACGGGGCCTGCCCTCCGTCCTTCGTCCCAGGTGCCTGCACTTGGCAGCTTCTCACCAGCCCCCACCCCAAATTCTGGCTCTGTGGGTGGAATTCTTGACTTGGGCCACCAGTGCGTGGTGGGTGGTGGTAGGAACTGTGTTCAGGAGCTGGAACCCAGCCAGGAATCACGTCAGCTGAACATACACCATTTCCTGACACTGGGTACTGCCGTTTGGGCCTTTGCAGATGGCCTGGAGCTTAGGAGCCTGGGGAGAGAAAGCCTGCGTCGACCAGCTCTCTCCCGCTCTGTTTCCCCTTCGGAACGGACCCTGGCAGGGCCTGGCCTTGGCTTGGCTCCGAGCCGCCTGCTCACCCAGTCCGGCAGACTCTCCACATCTGCCCTACTTCGCAGGCCGGAGAGGATGGCGGCTTGCCAGGGCCGGGCTCACATCAGCAGGCGCTGGGGGAAGGGAGGGGGCAGCCTCCTGGGAGCCCTGCAGCCTCGCAGGCTGGGCACAGGTGAAACCAGGGCACCTCCGTGCAGAGAGGAGGTGGAAGTGTAGAGCCTGTCCCCAGCCTGGGAGACCCCCGTGCAGAGCACCTGGGTGTTCTCAGCGTTCAGGTCTCACTCAGGTTGGCCAGAGGTGTGCACTCCACCCAGAGCCGGCATGGGCCCCCACCCTCGATTCCCAGCCTGGGCCCTGGAGCTCCGTTAGTTCAAGCCTTACGCAGACTGGCTGACCCTGTGTGGGAGGCCAGGGCTCCCAAACACTAGTCCCCCAGCTGCACAAAAGCTCTCAGGAGCCTAGAACTTCCGATTCATTAGGTTTGGGGTGGAGCCCATGCAATCGGTATTTATTTTTTAAACACTCGAAGTGATTCTGACGTATGGCCAGGCTCGAGCATCAGAGTGGTGGAGAAAGAGCCCCGAGCTTGGCTGGGAGAGGTCTGGATTCTGTTCCTCTCAGTTGCTAATCACCTGCGTGACTTTGGGGGACTCTCTCCATGTCTCTGGGCACCTGTTTCCTCATCAGGGATGGTAATTCTCACCGTGCCTTCTCTGTAGGATGGGCATCACAGTCAAGCGAGGTGATGAGATGGCATCTCCCGGGCATTGTACTGCATTATAGTTAGGGTCCCAGGCTGCTCCCCAGCCCCGTGTAGTCATCTTGCCAAACTTGCCCTGGCCCCCCGGGGACACAGGACAGAGGATGCGAATGGTGCTACACCGCCCAGCCCCACTTCTAGGACCGGTGGCTCAGGGCCTGTGTGGCGGCGACGCTCACAGGGGCATTTCATTTGTGTTCTGGGAGGGGAGGAGGGAGAAGGTGAGCAGATTGGCTGTGAGAAGTGTGGCTCCCCTAGGGCCAGCGCTCGTCTCTTGCCCCCGACCCACATGGTGACTGTTTCATTCAGGTCTCTGTCACTGCGCGGGAAGACGTGCCTGCCTTTGGCCCACCTCTGCCCAGCCCCCCCGTTTTCCAGAAGGTGAGACATTCTCCTTCCTACTCCTCTCACACCCAAGACCCCAGGTTTCAGTACTTGACTGACGGTGGTTGGGTGTGGCTGGGAACATTGGGGACACCCTTTTGCAGGTTTTAGGGGAGTCTCCTTAGTTGGAGTCTCTCTCCACCTCTCCTCACGCCGCCAGTCTGGTCCAGCACCGGGCCGTTCGTTTGAGGTGTTTGATGCTGGGGTTGCCTTTCTGCTAAAAGAAGGGTTTTTATCCCATGTTCTAGTTCAGCGGTCCCCAACCTTTCTGGCAGCAGGGAATGGTTTCCTGGAAGACAATTGTCCCACGGACAGGGGTAGGGGAGGGAGATGGTTTTGGGGTGATTTAAGCACATTGCATTTATTGTGCAGTCAGACCTCTCTGCTAATGATAATCTGCATTTGCAGCCACTCCCCAGTGCTAGCATCACCGCCTCAGCTCCACCTCAGATCACCAGGCATTAGATTCTCATAAGGAGCACACAACCCGGATCCCTCACATGCGCAGTTTACAGTGGGGTTTGTGCTCCTATGAGAATCTCATGCCGCTGCCGATCTGACAGGAGGCGGAGCTTATGCGGTGATGCGGGCGATGGGGAGCGGCTGTAAATGCAGATGAAGCTTTGCTCACTCACCCACCGCTGCTCACTCACCAGGCCATGGACTGGTACTGGTCCACAGCCTGGGTGGGGGCTGGGGACTGCAGCCCTAGTCCCAGGAGCCTTGGGCAAGAATTGCCTCCAGTCATGGAAGTGTCACTGTGGAGGGTTGATTTCCCAGGACTAGGGAAGCTGGTTTCCATGTTGGCCTGTTAGCAGGTGGGCTTGGTCTGGGCTAGAAATGATTAAATCTCAGAAGCGACCTTTCAGGGGCTCCCCCAGGCCCCTCGTTCTGTCTACCTGTTAGTGTGGCTGAAGCCCTCTGGCCCCAGCTGAAGGTGGGAGAGTTCCAGGCCATCTTGTCTGTTCCAGGGTCCGGAGTTCAGGGAGTTCCTGCTGACCAAGCTCACCAATGCGGAGAACGCGTGCTGCAAGTCGGACAAGTTTGCCAAGCTGGAGGTGAGCGTGCAGTTTCTGAAGGTTTTCCTCCTGCCCTCGGGCCGCCTGTCAGCCAGCCTCTCTGGGAGCTGTGTTCTTGAGGGCTGTTCAGGATGGAAGCGCTGTGTTTGCCCCTCCGAGCCCTCGGCCCTACGTCGATACAGGGACTCTTTCTTTTTGTGGAAACCCCATCCAGGCTTCAGGTCTCGTCAACCATTCACCAGTCATTTATTGAGCACCTACTGTGGGCCAGGCCCTGTTCTGTTCCCTGGGGTGCAGGGATAAGTGAGATGGTTTCTGCCTTTAGAGAGCTCACAGGCTGGTGGCAGGGGGCCATTACTAAAGGGACAATTCCAGCACTGCCTGGAGGATAGTGACTGCTTCTGCCTGTGGGGGACTGAGGGTGTGTTCAGGGAGGGCTTCTAGGAGGAGGTGGCTCTTGATCTGCTAAATATTGAGCTGCTGCTGAGCCTTTTGCCAGGAGGAAAGAGTGAGGAGGGTTATTCTGTCATGGGAAGCAGCGTGAGGAAAGGCCAGGCGGAGACAGAGCCTGACTTGGTGAGGGAGCTGCTGGGGGCTTGGTGTGGCCTGAGAGAGGGATTTTTTTTGGCTGAGATGGTGGGAGACTCAGCTGGAGATTCGGAATGAGTCAGATCAAGAGGGCTTCGAGCTAGAGGGGATGGGTGCTAATACAGTTCTTAGGCAGGAGAGTGACGTGTTTGATTTGCACATTACAGGGATTATTCTGACAGCGTGGGAGGGTGGATGGAAGGGGAGGAGGCGCAGGCAGGTGGCCAGTTAGAAGCTATCAATAGGAGTCCAGGGCAGACGATGAAGGCTTAAATTGTGTAAGAGGGAATGGTTTAGGGTTAGGGTCGGAAAGACTTGATGGACTCCTGGATGCAAAGGTGGGGGGGACGTGGGATTGTAGAGTGACTCTTAAGCCTTTGGCTTGGGCTCTTTGGTGACAGGGCATTGACTAGGAGACAGTTCTGTTAGGACCGGCTGATCCAGGGTTGCTTGCAAAGGCTGGGGTGCTGAAAGGGCGGGTCCTGGCCTGTGTGCATGGTGTCCCTGGGAGCTGGCCCCGACGGACATCTGGGTAGAGAGGAGCAGTGGGCAGGGGGGACACATGCATGTGGCGTGGGCAGGGATCTGGGCTGGGATTCACAAGGGTAGAGTTGTGGGAGTGATGGGATGGCCCAGGGAGAAAGGGCAGAGGGCTGAGAGCGGGAGGCCGGGCCAGAGCC
>CAUYPO010069031.1:0-45615 GCA_963574435.1 Cheirogaleus major | reverse complement strand
AGCTGGGCATGGTGGCGCATGCCTGTAGTCCCAGCTACTTGGGAGGCTGAGGCAGAAGAATCGCCTGAGCCCAGGAGTTTGAGGTTGCTGTGAGCGAGGCTGACGCCACGGCACTCTAGCCAGGGCAACAGAGTGAGACTCTGTCTCAAAAAAAATAAAATAAAATAAAATAAACTAATGGGGGAAAAAGATACATCTATAATTTGTACCATCAAGTCATTAAAACGAGTTTTATCAGTTGTATACATTTAATTAAATTAGTCATATTGTTAAGGACTTTCTAAAAATCAGAATTATAATGAAATAATAACAATAGCAGCTAATATTTATTTGGTGCTTACTATATGCCAAACTCTTTACATGCCTTAGCTCGTTAATCATCACAAAACCCTATGAATGTGGAAGCAACCCAAGTGTCCATGGGTAAATAAATGGATAAACAAAATGTGCAATATACATGCAATGGAATATTATTCAAACTTAAAGAGGAAGCAAATTCTGACATGAGTGCAGACTTTTGACTAAATACAAATTTTACAGAACAAATCAAGGGATTTCTTCTGTGAAGTTTGGATTCAGTTGAGGGGTCACACTTAGGGATCTGCAGGGCCATATGTGGCCTTTAGGCTGCAGGCTCCCACCCTTTATTTATTTGCACAACATTATGAACATATTTAATATCACTGAACTGTTCACTTAAAATTGAGTAAGATGGTAAATTTGATGTTATGTGTATTTTACCACAATAAAAAAATTGGTGGAGGGAATACCCTATGAGGTAGGTCCTATTTTTATCACCATTTTACAGATGAGGAAACTGAGGCTGACAGAGACTATAGTATCTTGTTCAAGGTCACACAGTAGACATTGGTGGAGTAAGAATTACATGACAGGGCCGCCTAACTGCAGAGCCTATTCTTGTGATCCATATACCCTCCTACCTCCCTGTAAGGATGAAAAGGAAGATGCAGTGCTATCTGGTGATATAGTTGATAGAATCAGGATAGATGGGTGGTTGGACTGGAATACCAACAAAGTTCTTTTCTATGTGCAACACTTCCTTAAGAATTTGTGTGCTTCATTTAGCTCTACAAAATTACTATCAAAATGAATTGTTTGTTATGGTAGAAAACAAGTGTAGGAACTATTGCTAAGGAATATAAAGAGAAACCACATGTTGAGACACATTCTAAGTCTACACAGGTCAAATCTCATGACAACAACCTTTAGAGGAGTAGTATTTATTTGCACAACAAATATTTAATACATACCTTCTACATGTATTGTTCTAGGTGCCTGGTATATAGCAGTAAACTAAATGGACAAAGATCCCTGCCCTTGTGGATTTTACAGTCTTGTGGGGGAAAAGAAAATAAACAGTAAACATAATAACCAAGAGAATAATATAGTATATTGGGAGACAATAAGTATTTGATCACATCTGCAGTTTTAAATTATGTTGACAGGGGAGACCTTCTTGAGAAGGTGACATCTAAGCAAAACCTGAATTAGGTAAGGGAGGCAGCCGCGGCTGAAAGAAGAGCATTTCAGGCGGAGGAAACATCCAGCACAAAGCCTGGGACAAGAGCCTGCCTGGCTGGAGTTGCTGCAAGGAGGCTGGTGTGATTAGGGCAGGTGGGGAGGGGATGAGGAGTAGGAGTTCAGGTCCAAGCAGTGAGCGGAGGGGTCACAGGTCTTCCAGGCCATTGTCAAGACTTCAACTTTATACTGAGATGGGGAACCATTGCAATGTTTTAAGCAGAGAAGTGACATGATCTGACTTACATTGAATATATTAAAATGTACTATATTTAATATTGTTTTGACTTGAAAAATCTTCTTTATTATTGAGCAAATGTCATCATGATGTGCTGAGAACCCCACTGGTTTTGTGATTGGAGTGGAAGGCGGAGGAGTTGGGGGAGTTGAGTAAAAATAGTTGTGTCATTTAGTTCAAAGAGCTGCTGGGAGGAATAACTAATAACAATAGCTCTAAAGGTCACTGCAAATATTAAGTGCTATCAAATGCTAACTACTATTTAAAAATAAAAAGCCTGTCATTATTCTTTGGCCCAGGAGTCAGGACCTCTGGCAGCCTCCACACCTTGGCCAACCTGCTAATGCTTTGGTGCTTTTAAAGGACTTTTCCATCAGCCTGTGTTATCTGATGGCTGTATCTCCCATCTACAGCCCTGGTGGAAGGAACTGAGCTATTTACCATGTGTACTCTGCAACAAAACACAATCCTGATGGTAGGGGTTGATGAGAATTTGTTTTAAAAAAAAAATCATTAATTCTTAAGCTGTGCTTACGGAACTCCCTGAAAAGCACTGAGCATTTGAATGAATGACATGGGTATACATGTAAGAAGTTCTTGAGATGAGTTGTTTACACCAATCTACCAGGTCATGGAAATTTTGCTTGAGATTTCTTTGTGTGGAAATAACAGAATAACACTGAAATACTAGCTTGCTGGTGCCAGCTTTGAAAAACTAACACAATGAATAGCTATTGTTCTGACAGAGTATCCGGCTACTCGTGTCTACATACACTGAAGACAACCTTCCTCTTCAGAAATAACTTCCAGTCATTATATATTTTTAAAAATTGTTATTGGTGTGCTCAATGTTCTAGGTGCCTGGGAGGAGGAACATTGTATTATATAAAGATATTTCAGTTTCTCTCCCAAAAGGATTCCACAACTATTCTCTTTTGGTAAGTCAGGTCACACCAATATTATTGCTTTCCTAGTATAAAAATATACGTTAAAAGAGATATAAAATAAAGAGAGGAAAAAGTAAGTTAGTTATTAAATATCTATTAAGTACCAGATTCTGTGTTATGCTATCCTTTCACTTCACCCACACAAAACTAGTAAAAATAGATACTGTATACTATTTTGCAGATAACTAAGATTTAGAGCGATTATGTCACTTGTTTAAGTTACTCAGTAAGTGTCAGAGCTGGGATTTGAACTCAATGCTGTTGATTCTACATCCACGCTTTCCTACCACACAGACTTGCCCTCAAAAAGACTGCCACCTAGTGGGTAAGGCAAGACTTACACATAAAACTCAGAAAAACTCAAGCAGTACATAATCAAATGCTGAATCCGCTTGATCAAGACTCCAGAGTTCAACTCTACAAACAAGTACAAAGAGCAAGGCTCTAAGTGAAGTACTTTCAGGGACATTAACAAAGTAGAAATAACTAAAGGAAGTAAGATTTTTCTATCAATGACATAACATATGCCTCAGATTGTCCAAGATAACTGAGAAAATAGGCATGAAGTTGTAGGCTCAAGATGGCGCTGCCCACCTTTTGACGTGCCTGGACCTTTCTTATCCCTTAAGTTCCATGGTCTTTTCCCTTAAGTTCCATGGTCTGCAGGATAATAGACCTGGGTGAGGGATGTTAATAAGTCCTAAGACATTTAAGAAAACGAGAGGTAACAAAGACAGCAGTAGCACCATACATAACTATGAAAATGAATCTAATAGGTGATTACTTGTCAATGTTTTAGGAAATCTTTAGCTTCTAGGATGTCTGCCCCATTTTTTTGTCATCCCTGGTATTCACTCTGGGAATGACAATAATGCTAGTTACTCTCCCAGCTCTAAACTTCCCTGCTCTGGCTTGTGGTTCTGGGCTGGGACAGAGATGGCAAGACTGAAGATGGAAGAAGGGACCTGCTTTTTCCTAGTTGCTTTCTGGTCATTTCCCATTTGTCAATGTCTCCCCAGTCTCCCTTCTTCACCCTGGCAGGGGCAGTTCATCCAGTAGCAACAGTAGATTCTAGTTTGCAGTTTTACCCAATACTCACAGAACCAGCCTCGGTGTATGTAACCACTAACTCCAAAGCTTGTTAAGTTTTAATAAGTCTCACTTCTTCCCACATCTCTCTAGCACTAGGGCTGGTAACCATTTCCTTCAGTTACCATGAGTACTTTACTCTTTGTCTTTTCAGTTTTTTAACACCTAGTTAACAATTATTTATATTAAATTATCTCCATTAAAATAATTGATGTGGTTTCCTGACTGATACATGATTAATTTCATTGACAATTTAAATTAAAGCAAATTTAGTATATGCTAAGGTACCAAACAAATGTTTGGAATAGAAATATTGAGTTTATCTCCTGTACCTACATGAGGCTGATGGTTCTAAAATGTCAAACTGACCATGCCCCTGCCTGGTTTAAGGCCCGACAGTGGCTCCCATTGCACACTGGATAAAGTCCAAGCTCCTAGCATCAGGCCCTCCATCATGTCTGCTCCTCTCCAGACCCCTCAACCATGCCTTCCCCAAACCCACCACGCTGTTTTTCACACTCCATGCCTTTGCCTAGGTTGTTCAGACTGTATCCTTCAAAGTCCAGCTCTGGTGTCACCTTTTCTGAGACACCTTCCCTGTTTCCACTTTCCCTCTAACAGCTAAACTCTCCCTGCTCTGTACTCCTGGTGCTCCCAAGTCTCAATGTGCTCTCCTATCAGACCAGGAGCTTCACAAGGCCGAGGTAGACATCATATTCTACCATTGTTTCAGGACGTGGCACAGTGCTGGGCACTCAGTAGACCCTTAACAAATGTTTAGTAACTTACAGTTATCTGTAATTTTTCTATTATCCAAGTTTCTTGCTATTCAATTGAGGCATATAGTTAAAAGAGAAAAACCTCAATATTCAGAGAATTTTAAAACTCATTTCCTTTCCTCTTCTGTTTGGATGGAACACTTCTCCAAATCCAAAGCTGTATGTCTTTGCATTAGATTTTTACCCTTAGGAGGTGAGGACATTATAATTTCCTTAGTACAGCGCCAAGGAGGGCTGACATCACCAACAGTGCAACAGCTGCAATTGACAGAGCAGTAAAAATGGCCTTCTGGGGTCCTGGCTAAAAGGAAAGTGGTCCCTCTGGCCAGGGCAGGAGACCACAGTGCTGAGTAGTCCTCACCAAAGCCCTCTGAAGTCAAATAGGATCCCCATCTTGCAAGAAGTTAAGATTCACCTAATTGGAATCTAGAACTCAGCTCTTCCTTGCCACCAGTTGTAGGGAATGTGACTCCTGGGAGTAATGGTCCAAACATCCTAGTATGGCCAGGGTCCCTCATGGATTAAGGCAGTGGCAATATTCCCAAACTGCCTATGTCATCGGGGTAATAGGATTTTTGCTGTCCCCCATCTTGGAAGCCATTTTTCCCTAGCTAGCCACACACGTGCTCTGTCACCCTCAAGGCTCTCTCAAAGTCTGAAGGTGCCCAGGGAGTACATGTTTCAACAGAAAACTGTAGAAACCTGGAGGCAAGTAGCAGGCAGCACAAATCAACTATATGCTCAACACTTTAGAGAAGGAGCTAGAAAGGAGCAAAGGCAAAAAAGAATCATAGTTTCTCTTTGGCCTATAATCTGTCTCTTGATCTTTTAATGTGTAGATAGTAAGCATCTGTTCTTGCATAAGAAAGAAACCTGAGTTAGTTTGGTCAAAAATAACTGTGACCTCTGCAAGACAGATAGTATGTTTGTACCTGCAGAGATGTATTTTCACATTTGCCCTGCCTCAGGAGAAATTACATCTGTCAGAGTTTCTGTCACTTTATTTTCAGGAATCTCAGCTGAACAATTGCACACTTATTTGTTATCATGTTAATATTGAAACTTCGTGTAAATCTGATTGTGAAAAGTCAGTTTGAGAGATGTGGCTTTGGTTAGGTATTAAGCATAACATAGAGAATGAAGCTAGTCAACAAACAAAAAGAGGTATGTTTCCTAATCCAATGTGATACATCTAAAGAAACAAGCTAAATCTTTAATATTTTCTCCTTGTCAAGTACAGAGCACTTCATGTGAGATATGAACTATTTTTAAAAATTCCACAAGAGAAGGACAATAATTAGATGGTGGGCTGGGTGTCTTCCCCTTGCCCTCCCCTTCCAGATCCGTTCTCCACTCTCTCCACTCTGAGCACGACCCCAGGAAGCACAACCTATAGACTAAGTCAATGGTCTCTTGGATTTTCTGGCTTCTCATTGGGTTCTGCCAAAGGGCAACTTGGAGAAGATGGGCCTCTCTGCAAGTTGTCCATGGCTAATTGGAATCCATGCCTTCAGAGTTGCTTCAGGTTGACTGTCCTGGATTTGAGGTTGCTTCTCTCA
This sequence comes from Cheirogaleus major, assembly GCA_963574435.1. NCBI lineage: Eukaryota > Metazoa > Chordata > Mammalia > Primates > Cheirogaleidae > Cheirogaleus > Cheirogaleus major. The sequence continues at coordinate 39,464 of CAUYPO010069031.1, read as the reverse complement.
AGGCAGCCTTCTCAATTATAGCCACCCCTCATCCATCCACTAGGGCCCAGAATGACGGCAGTTTTGCTGCTCCTAGCCCTAGGTTACTACACCTGTGGTTCCCCCTGCCCTGCCTACATACCCACCCACTCATGAACATCTTTGTGAACAGTTCCCTTATAAATAGACTCTCATCAGATTATCTTAATTTCATTGTGCCATCCCTTTCCTTTTAGGACTTTGACTGGGTAATGCTATACTGCTCAATATTGAGGGGTAGTAACATTCTTGTCTTTTATTGAAAGTCTGCTCTCTAGAAAGTCTGATAATACGCAGAGGTGCTATCCAAAATATTTAACATAATGCTCTAGTAAGGTCTTGGAGTCCCCGCTGTACCAGGCATTATCCCTGTAGTTGCTGGAATATAGAAGGGTCTAAAGGGTCACAAGGGAGGGGCTGGGGCAGCCAGGGCAGATGGCACTTGGGAGGTGTCAGGATCCCAGCTATTTACCAATCAACTTGGAAAGGTTTAGTGTTTTAACAGCTGGTGCATCCCAGCTAAACACTTAGCCCAAATAATGTGCCTACCTATCTATTTTCACCTTTGGGTTAGTAAATTTCCACTACAAAGTTCATTTCTATGGTTACTTAACATACTCTAAAGACAGAAATGCAGCTGAAACATTAGCAGGGAACAGATGTTGCCTTGTACGTATAATGAATGAGCAGTGAATTTTGCATTCCCTCACCCCCACCCCAAATGAACCAAGAAAGAACCAATTTTAAGCCTCTGGCAGAATGGGTAGTGTATTGACAAGCACGACATATGAACCAAATTTCAAAGGCTGCCCAGCACTACCAGGCGATTTTTAGAACTGTGACATTTGCATCAAAGATTGTGCCTGTACTAAGCATTTTGCATCCTTTATGACAGTCCTTTTAATCCTGGACTTTGGTTTTGGAACTTATTTGTTTGAGCATGTAAAATAAAGCACTGTTTGATCCTTGTCACACACAAGAAGTTTCTTGATTCTTAGAGCTGATCCGGTGTATTATAATTGGTTATTCCTCCTCTGAAACATAATTATATCACATATTTTTATATTTCCTTCTGCTGCTCCTATGGTGACACCATTTACATATCTTAAGTGATTAGTCATAAAAAGGGGCCATATGCTTGTAACACTTACTATCTGGGTTTTTAGTCCTGTTAGCTTAAGCCATGCACAATTAAATAAATTCCTTTCTTATTCACTGTGTTGCAAACACTGAATAACTAAACTATCTTGCTAATGAAGCATCAGATTTAAGAAAATGAGACATCTAATGATTGTACCAGAATTTAAAAGGGAATCTTTAGCTACAAGACAATGGTTGAATATAAAAGAATACCCATCCCAGGAGTTGGCACTTCAAATAGGTAACAGGATGGCATAACAGAATTAGGGAGCAAACATAGAATGTGTGCATATATTTAGAAGAGACTAAGGGACATAGGACAGATTAAGCTACAGAGGAAAATATTCTGATGATCACAATTGTATAGTGCTGTACATAAGCCATATATTTAGTATGAATATCAGTGTCAGCTAATATCTATAATTCATAAACTGTACTTCTGTTTAGTCTTCTATTCATAAGGCTAACTGATCAAGGAGGATATCCTGTCTTGATATGAAGCTATGTTCTTTGAAGTTTATTTGTTGAGTATGTTTTCTTAATGTAATATATGAGATTCATGAACTCAAACATTTCTTCTTATAAAAGAAAAAAAATTATGCCACAAGCCTTTAATTAAACAACGACCTCTGGAAATAGAAAGGTAAAAAAAAAAATACAATTGTGCTAACCATTCATTCCTGAGGATATTGGCCAGGTCTTCTAGAATTATTTAGAATAATATTAATAAAATTGAATTATCAAGCTACATCAAGTACTTTTCAATCTTACAAAACATTTTCATGAAAGATGAGCATTTGGTCCAGTTAGGGGAGCAAACAAATTCTTGCAACACTTCTTGGCATTCTGTGTCAAAATTCTCTGAGAACCGTGGCAACCACAGGGTCATTTTTGGTCCCCCTGCCAATATGGTCCAAAACACACCACACTAAAGATCCTAAGGCAGGGAAATAATAAGTAATCTTCTTGGTTTCTAGTCAAAAGCTAGTTGTTCTGGGAATAAAATGTACTATTACCCAATCTTCAAGTGGGAAAACTCAATTAAAGTGCAATAAAAGTATACAGTAAACTAGGCAGCAAAGTAAACCCTTGACATCTAGTGCTGCTGACCACCCACAGAGACAATTACAGAACCCCCCACAGTTCATTACCTCAGTCAAGTAACTTCCCATTTACTACTAAGGAGCAGAAGCTATAAATTTTCCTCTAAATGTGCTGTCCTAGCAAATCTGTGACTGGAATATGCCAACACTGCTTCAGTTACAGCCTTGGCTCCCCCATCTGATATCACTTCAGTCCTGCGGCTGCCTTTCTAAAAAGGCCTTGGGGACTTTCTTCAGTCAGAAGCTGACAACAACCAATTCAATAATATAAAAGTATCAGACCAGTTCATTTTCCAAGTTAAAAAAAATACTGTTAATATTATAGTCTCAAAAAATTCAGGTACTGAGCCATCTGGAATCTCAGTGTGGACTGTTTATAATTACAACAGAAAATCAGGAGGTACAGAAGTCAAAGGGACCTGCAAGGTCTTCTGTGGGATGGCTAAGCCCACCCCGAGATCACTTCTGTGTCATTCCTGGCAGATGATTCCACTGTCAGACAGGCTTTTGCAAGGTAGTCCATCACTGTCTGGGTCAAGTTGAGAGTTGTTCATATGGATCTAAAACATTCGTCCCTGTAACACACACTTTGGTTCTCACTTTTTGTTTTTCTGGGGAAATAGAAAAAGTCTGGCCCTCTTATCTCTGATAGCTCTGTGTGAAGTTGATGTCCATCATAATGTCTTCTTTAAACCTTTATCTCTTCAGTCCAAAAAACTAAATGCTTATTGGCTGCTTCTGTCAGGTTAAACATATAAGATTTAAAAAGGAGCAGACACACACATAAACTTAATATATAAGGATGACTACTCTACCCATAGTACAAAGTCCTTTAGAAATTGCTTTGTGGGGGTTGTTGTTGTTACTTTTTTAGAGATAGGGTCATGCTCTGTCACCCGGGCCAGAGTGCAGCTGTGCAATCATAACTCACTGTGATCTTGAACTCCTGGCCTCAAGCTATCCTCCTGGCTCAGCCTCCCAAGTAGCTGGGACTACAGGAGCAAGCCACTATGCTCAGATAATTTAAAAAATTTTTTGTAGAGATAGGTTCTTACCATGTTGCTCAGGGTGCTCTCCAACTCCTGCAATCCTCCCCCTCGGCCTCTCAAAGTACTGGGATTACAGGTGTGAGTCATTGTACTCAGCTAGAAACTGCTTTTTAAAATATTTTTTCTTTTCACCATAGCATTATAAATTTTTTCTCAGTGAAGTCTTATAGGAAACACAATAAACAAATCAGACTGAAGCAGAGTTGCTCTGGTTGAAGTGACATGGGGGGCTTAGCACCTCATTGACTCAGCCTCTCTCTGTTCTCTTTGGGGCCCAAGAAACAGCCCATGGACTCTGTACAACATAAGTCTAAAAACTGCTCTAGCACTTGAGAGGAGAGTGAAAGTAACCTGTGGGTCAGATGTGGTGTGTTGGTGGTAGTGTGTAGGGAGGTGATGACATAAAGAACAGATAATAGAACCCCCCCCCCACCTAAAATCAGTGGCATTTGACTTAGATTTTGAAGGGTGAATAGGATTGGGCAGCTAGAGTAAAGGCAAGGAAGGGAAGCTGGGCATTTCAGCTGTACTGATGGAGTGATCAGCCTAGAGGGAATATGTGAGAGACTGGTGTGAACTGAAGCTAGAAAGTAGACTGTAGACAGAGGGAGGAAGAACTGGAATGCTATGCTAACGAATCTGCACTTTTCCTTAAGGGAAAAGCCACTGTAAGCTTTTAGGCTGTGGGGGTGATATGAGAAGATCTATGTTTTAGAAAGTTAAGTATGGTGGTGATATGGAGTTTATACCACAGAATGGAACAAAGTGATAGAAGTTAAGGATATTATTGCAATAGGTGAGATGATGGGAGCTTGCTGGAAGAATATTTTGGGGATAGAATTTAAAAAAAAACTGCTGGTTGGTAGATTAAAGGAGAATTCTAAGATAATGCTAAAAATTTTTGTTCAATCATTCATTTGACAGATATTTGCTGAGAACCTTGTATGTTCCAGGTACAACTTAGAGATGAACAAGAATAATTTTTGCCTTCAAACAGGTTACAGTCTAGTCAAGTGAGACAGACAGGTAATTAGGCAATTTAGTAGAGCAGTATGGTCCCCAACCTTTTTGGCATCAGGGACTGGTTTCATGGAAGACAATTTTTCCACAGATCAGGGTGTGGTGGGATGGGGTATGGTGGGGGCAGTGGGGAGGGGGATGGTTTCAGGATGATTCAAGCGCATTACATTTATTGTGTACTGAAACCTCTCTGCTAATGATAATCTGTAATTTGCAGCCACTCCCCAGGGCTAGCATCACCACCTCAGCTCCACTTCAGATCTTCAGGCATTAGACTCTCATAAGTAGTGCGACCTAAATCCCTCGCACGCGCAGTGTACAGGAGGGCTCGCGCTCCTATGAGAATCTAATGCTGCTGCTGATCTGACAGGAGGCGGAGCTTATGCAGTGATGCGAGTGATGGAGGCGGCTGTAAATATAGATGAAGCTTCGCTTGCTTGCCCACCGCTCATCTGCTGTGCAGCCTGGTTCCTAGTGGTAAGTATTACTACAGAGCTACATAAGCAATGGTATGAGAGCACAAAGGAGTGGGAGGCAGATATACATACTGGCGCCCTCTACTTTATTTCAGTCTCCTTCTAGCATGCGTTTCTGTATCGTAGGGACTGGAAAACTAAAGACTACCTTTCCCTGCATGGACCTAGCCTCTGCCAAACAGTAGCAAAGACCGAAAGACTTGGAACACAGGTGTGTCTACCACAGGGGAGAGGCCAGCTGTTACTGCTGCCATTGTTTAGACTGACAAGCATGGTTATGGAGGTTTTTGATTTTTTAGTGGCAGTGTTGCCAGTGTTTGGCCCCCTGCTTACTGGGTACCATACTGACACGTATCTTGGCAAAAGCAGTGTGGACCTAGAGGTAAGAACTATGGTGGCACTTTCTTTAATTTCTGGCTTCCTGATCATGGCAGAGGCAATGATCCTTTGGTCAGCTAGTTCTGCAGTGTTAATTTGGGAGTCACTCCTGGAAACTCAGCCGACAGCCTGCTCCTCTGACCCTTCCAATAATCCTAATCCTCCCCACTCCCTGCCTTTTTAAAAGCTAGCTGAATAGATTGTTAGCTACAACTTTCTAACTGAACCAAAGGGCTATTTAACATAGGCCAGAGGTGGTTACAGAAGGCTTCCAGAAGATAATGCTTAGATAAATCTTAGAGGGTGAGTATAATTCATTCAGAGAACCAGAAAAAGACATTCCAGGAAAACCCAGGAAGGAAAAGAAGAGAGAGAACAGTGTGTTCAGAGAACTGCATAGGATTTGCAAAGGGGAATGCTAGAAGGTGAAGGTAGAAGGGCAGGCAGGGACACATTCATGAGAGCCTTGTGTCAGTGTAAGCAATTTGAGTTTTATTCACAAATTTTGGAATTTGTAAGCAAAGAAATTAATATAGGGATATTTGCATGCTAAAAAGACATCTCTGCAGAAATGGGAAGTGTAGATCAGCACAGCTGGAGTGTAAAGTAGGACGACTTCATCAGGAGGAAATTGCAATAATCCTGGAAAGAAATATTGAATATTGTGAGATTAGCTAAGAGATAGGAGGAGTGGAGTGGTAGAGACTGATTTTAGAAGTACTAAGGAAACAGAATCTTCGAGACTTTAAGGCTATCTAGATATCAGGGTAGTGGCAATAAGGTGTTGTCAAGGGTGACAGTACACTTTCTGGCTTTGGCAACAGGCAGATGATGGTACCATTTCCCTGAATATGTAATAGGAAAGGGGAGTGTGTTTGGTGGGAAAGATGAATAGTTGAAGGTTGTATGTGATAAATTTTAAGGAGCCCATGGCACAACTAAGTAAAATTATAAGTAGTCCTTGGGATACATAAGTTTGGAATTCAGAATTCAGTTTGAGAGTTCTTCCATGTAAGTGGACAATGAAGACTTGGGTAGCATTACAGGAGAATGTGTACCCTAAAAATAAGGCAAGGCTGATAACAGAGTCCTGGGGAAAACAACCATATAAAAGAAGCATAGAAAAAGAGGCAAAGATTGGGCCAAAGAGATAAAAGAATGAAAAGAAAATGGGACCTTGGAAGGCCATGGGAGAGATTTAAAAGGAAGAGGTGGTTCAATGTCACATATCCCAGAGTGGTCAAAATAAGCACACATAGACACAAATTGGTTTTTGCAAGCCATAAGCAAAAGCAGCTTAATGGGAGAGTTGGGCAATGCATTTGACAAACAGGAAAAAGTAAGAAGTAGATCAAAGGGGAAAATACCACAGACTATGTTTTTTTAAGAAACTCCAATTTGAAGGGAAGAGAGATAAGGTAGTTGCTAGAACAAGACACATATATGAAAGTTGCATGTGTTATTTTGGATTGGATTGACTTACAATAACATGCAATTATTGATAACTTTCTGCATGCCAGGCACTGTTCTACATGTTTAATTCATATACTCCTTCCAATCACCCTATGAGAAAGGTACCTTTGTTCTCCCTGTTTTACACAAGAGGAAGATGCACAACAATGAAGTTATTACACAAAGTAATTTGTACAAGGTCACAGAGTTAGGCAGCAGCAGCATGAGGGTCCATACCTGAGTACTCTGGGCACAGGGCTACATGCACAGCCACTGTGCTTTACTGACTCTCACAATTACAGAAGGAGCAGAAAAAGCAGAGGAAAGGGAAAGGTTACAGATGCTGGAGGGTGTGGCATTCCCAAGGAGCCTACACCAGACAGTGGCCTTAGGTGGAAGACAAGAGGTGAGGATGAACATACATGAAGAAAATTATAGCTGTAGGGGTCTAAAAGCAGATGATGTTTGCACCACGCCTCCATTTTTGTTCCTTAAGTGGGAGGTAAGAACATCTATGCAGTGTGAGAAAGGACATGTGGTAAATTAAAGCCCTTGATGTAGGCAGTGAAGGGCTGAGACAGCTGCTGGGCATCAGACAGTGGGCGCTGTTGAGAGCCAACTAAAGAATTGATGAGCTGAGGCTGGAGCCCATGATTTTTTACTGTCCTCACTTTGTCTGGTGAGTGATTTTATTGACTGGAACTCCTACTGATGCAAAAGAAACAGGAGTTTTTTGGTATGAGAGAAAGTTAAGGAAATTGAAATTAGAAAGAAATAAAAATATTAATTTATTTAACAAACACTAAATAATAATTTGTGCCAGGCATTGTTTTAAACATTTCTAAATATTATCTCATTTAAAAATTATCATTGGTGACATCAGCCAAATGGCTGACTAGAAACTCCTAGCACTCTCCCCCATCAACAAAAAAACTCCCAAACAATGAATAAACTACATTTCATCAAAAAGAACTAAAGGAGAGCACCAGAGAACAACAAAGAAGCAGCAGAAATCCTGTAGAGCACAGAAACCCAGGACGGCCACACGGAGAAGGGAAGGAAACATCTTGGCTCCACCAACCCACCTCCCCAGCTGAGAGCAGCTCAGAACTGGGAGGTTCTTCTCCTTGCAGGGAATAGGTCAGCAAGAGCACCCCAGCAGCCCCCAATACCAGTGTGAACACCTGCAGTCTTCTCTCCTAGAGACTCAGCAGTCCTCAGAAGAGCAGAGCCCAGCTGAAGGAGCTCCTGGAGCTAATCCCAGGGAAGGAGCCAACGCTGTGCCCTGCCCCACTGTGGCGTGTGCTGCTACTACACTGCACCAACTTGGAACCAGAGCTACTACCTCCATGTGTCCTGTTCTGGGGGCGAGTAGCCATTGCACCCTCCATCCCTGAGGCTCGGGCACCACTGCATCGTGCCTACCCAGTAGCAGGCCATCTCTAAGCTGAATTGCTGCTATGCCCTACCCCCTAGGACTAAGCTACCACAAACCCACCCCAGCCCACCCATTGCAGTCATTGGTACATCCTCCCCTTGGGGACAAGCTGAAGTGGCACCCCACCCCCGAGGACCCAGAACCTTGAACTACCAGATCAGCCATGCCCTCAGGTACCAAAGCTGAGGAGGCACCCCAACCCCAGGGACCTTAGGCGTCCTGCACACTGGAGCATTTGTACCTTTCCAGCACAAAAGAAGGCTCTGCTGACCTATGAAGCTGCACTTTCTGGGGCTGAGCAGACATAGTGCCTTGTATCCCAGGGAATCAGAGGCTTGGCAGTGCTGTACCACCCTACCCTCCAGGCTAAATGGCCAAAGCTCCCTGCCTACCTGGAACTGGACTAGCCCCCACAGTTCCAGCTGACGAGGCACCCTACCCCCCCCCCCCCAGGGAGTGGTCATTGCTGTGCTACTCCATTCCTCCTGGGGCCCAAGCCACAGCAGTACCTTGTCATGTCTGGATCCTTCCTGCTGCTGCACCTGATCTCACAGAGCCTGGGCTTCTGCCATGTCCCACCATCCCAGGATCCAGAGTCATCACTGCATGCCACCTCATTCCCCAGAGTCTGAGTTGCCACTGTGCCCTGTTGGTTCCAGGTCCTGAATTGCATCTGTTCCCTGCTCCCAGAGCACAAGCCTCCAAAGCACTCCTTCCTCCCCAGAGCTGTGACAGTGCTGTGCCCTGCCTCCCAGGGTCCACAGCTACGTCCCAGCCCCAAGGGCCCAAGCCACAGGGGTGTGCCTCAGAGCAACAGATCTCGGCTTAGTGGGAGAACTAAACTATGTCAACTTGTACCTTGAAGAGTGAACCTGCACATTAAGTCCCAGGTGCTGCAGTAGTTTTGCAAGACCCTGAACCCAGGAACCCAGCTCCACAACCACTCTGAGCACCTATACCCTGGATCCCAGTGCTGCTATGGCTGCCTAGGAGCCTGCCAGACCCAATACCAAGAGAAATCCCCTCAGCTAAGACTCCCCGCTCTGAAGAAGACAAAACAAGAGCATCCTTAAAGCCCTTGCCCTAATAACCTACTCAGCCGCCATCACTGCCACAGACTCCTAAAGCCTAGGTCACTAAAGCACCCACAGTCATCATTAACATTGATAACAACCGAAGAAGGTGCACAGAGACTACACCACTAACCCACCTGAAACCAGAGACACCACACCCTGCCCAACTGGCACCCTCAGGCTCATCTGGAGGTAAAAGTCTTCCCCTACAAAAGCCACTGTGTAAAGTTTGGAATAGGTAACTGCATCTCAGATGCAGACATCAATGCATGGACACTAGAAACATGAAAAAGCAAGGAAACCTGATACCACCAAAGGAACATAAGAATTCTCCAGTAACTAAGCTCAAAAAAAGAGAAATTCGGAGTTAGAGCAAGAGCCATGGGTCTGGGAAGCAGCTATGCTTACCACTATACCACTAATGCCACATAGCTGGTCTGAATTGAGGGTATACGGCTAAGATACTGGATGATGGTAGGACCTAGAAATGACAGCAAGCAGGCAGCTTCTTGAAAGATATCATGAAGCTCAGAGGAGGAAGGGTTTTTGTAAGAGGATGAAGAACCAGTGGGTTGGAAGGGGCTGTGGGACGACTAGAGACATACCAGCCAATCGCTCCCCTTGCCCCTCCTCCACAACCTTACCCCCCCTCCCCCTACTTATATTAGAGTTACATGATGAATTTATCTAGAGTTAAATGATGAATTCAGTGAAGGCATCACTGAAAGGTGACATTTACCCAGCCTTGCAGATATCTAAGAGAACACATGCACATGAAATGGTCTAAGATGGGTGCATGCTTGGTGCATTCAAGGATTATCAAGGAAGCCAGTGTGGCTGGAGCAGAACATGCAAAGGGAGGAGTAGTAGGAGAAAAGGACATGAGCAGAGTATGTAGTGCCTTCTAGAACATTAGAGATTTTTTAGCAGAGGATCAACATGATCTCGCTCATATTTTAAAAGGCTAACTCTCACTGTTGTATAGCAAACAGTCTGTGAGCAGTAGGGATTTGGGAGGAAGGACACCATTTAAGAAGCTATTGTAATAATCCAGGTGAGAGAAGATGAGGGCTTGGACCAGGGTGCTAGCAATGGAAATGGTGAGAAGCACTTAGATTCTCCACATATTTCAAAAGTAGAAAAGAATTTGCTGTTAGACTGCATAATTGGCAGCCTTTGTGATGGCTCCCAATGATCCATATCTCTACGTGAGTATGAGTTGGACCTAGTGACTCACTTTTAATGAAAAGAATATGGCAAAACTGATGGTCTATCAATTTTAGGATTAGGTTACAAAATGTGACTTCTGTCTAGCTTCCCTTCTTTATTCTCTCTCTGGCTCACTCTGGGTAAAGCCAGATGCCACATTGTGATCTGCTTTTGGAGAGGCCCAGGTGGCAAAGAACTGTTGTTCCAGCTAACAGCCAGCAAGGACCTGAAGCTTGCCAACAGCCAAGTGTGTGAGCTTGGAAGTGGTCCTCCCAGAGTTGAGCCTTGAGATGTGACTATAGCCCAGGCCAACACCAGGAACGTAGCCTCATGGGAGACGAGACCCTGAGCCAGGGGATCCAGTTAAGCCATGCCCAGATTCCTGACACACAGGAACTAAAATATGATAATTGTTGTTTAACAATAGATAACTAATATAGGTTATAAATAGGATATAAAAGAAAGAGACTAGTTGAGGATAACTCCACTGGTTTTGGCCTGTGCAACTGCCACCTGGAGTTGCCATTTACTGAAGGTAGGAGCACGTTGAGAGGGAGGGGAGCAAGCAGCAATTGTTTGGGGTGGGTTAAATTTAAGATGCCCAGTTAATGGTGATAATAAATATGTAGTTGTATATCTGAGTCTTGAGTCTGGGGAAGAGATCTTTTTCTATTGCTTTGTTTACATTTTTCTTATTATCTGTGGGAATTATTTATCTTATACAGATACGGGTCCTTTGTCAGATATATGCACTATAAATAACTTCTACACTGTCTGTGGCTTACCTTTTCACTCTGAATTGTGTCTTTTGATTTACAATCTAAATTTTAATGCATTTTAATTTATTCATTTTTCCCTTTAAAGTTAGCACATTTTATGTTCTGTTTAAGAAAACTTTTCCTACCCCACAGTCATGAACATATTTAGAAATATAAATTTGAGGATCACCATCATACTGGATAACAAAACCTATGAAAGGACTATAGAAAGAAAAGAACTCTAGGATTTAGCCCCAATCAATGCTTAGAAAACAGAAGGGTGAAGGGACCTGCCAAATGAGACTGAAAAAGAGTAGATGGTCAGAGTGAAGTAAGATTAGATCTAATTGAGAGAGGGTCCCAGAAGTTTCCAGATGAGGTTCTTAATGGTGGCACACGCTGCTGATAGGTGGAGAGGGAGGAGACCCTCTGGACTCGGCAGTGTGGAGGCCACTGGATGAGCACTGTTTTAATGAGTGTGTGTGTGTTGGGGAGGGGGATCTCTAAGGTTTGACTGGAGTAGAACGAGAGAAGTAAAGACAAGTACAGATCCCTATGCTGAGGAATTATGCTGTATGGGAGAGAAGAAAAATGGGGTGGCAGCTGGAGAGAGAGATGCAATACAGGAAGGGATTGTTTTTCCATGAAAGATGTTACAACATATGTGTAACAGCTAATATGTGAGAAAGAGCCAACTGAGGAAATAACTGATTATGAGAAAGGTGGTTTAAGTGCTTGAAGATTGTCCCTGAGTCAGCAAGAGGAGATGGGATCTAGTGCACAAATAGAGAGAAGAGAGAGTCAGGGATGCAGTAGGCTGGTAGATGAGGTTGTGGAAGGCGATGGAAGGCCTTCCTGATGGCTTTGGTTTTCTCAGGGTAGTAAGAATCAAGACTATCAGCCAAAATGAGAAGCAAGGAGGAGTGAAAGTCAGTGACTGAAAAGAAATAGAATGTTTTAGAGTCCAAACTGTGGCCCCCAGGGTTCATATTCTGGCTCTCCTACCTAACAGTTGTGTGACCTTGGACAAGTTACTTAACTTCTGTTTCCTCATCTATGCTTCCACATCTATGAAATGCAAATAATAATAGTACCCATATCATAGGGTTGCTATGACAATTAACTGAATTAATACACATAAAGCAGGGTTTTACTTCTTTTATAGACAACATTGAGTTTTTGGACCTGTTATATTAAGGAACTAATCACTAGAGTGGTGCCAGAGGCATTTTGGCCTTTCTCTGGGATGCACATTAGTTTGTCTCCCATGTGAGTCAGGGGAAAGGGAGGCCTCAGGCAACTTGCTGAGAATGCTGGGAATGCCCTGGGCCCCCCTGCACCATGATTCTCAACTCTGGCTGCACCTTATGATCTCCTGGGGAGCTTAACAAAAGTAACAATGCCTGGGCCCCAGCTTTGGAGATTCTGATTCAATTAATCAAGGGGGAGGGCTATGCTGGTACTTTTGAAAAGATCTTTTTGTGAATGTGATGTGCTTTTAAAGTTGGGAAGTGTCGGTCTAATAGGTATATCTGTGCTATGGAGATTGGTGTTGGGCCATCAGAGTCATCTTCTATTAAACACTCTATTCATCCAATAAACTCTGATCCCACATGTACAAAGCAACTTTTATTTTGGTTTTCTAAATGGTTTTGTCATGGGAAGAGAGTGTGCTAGTCAGGCCAATCTGAATGTCTAGTCCAAGTGGCAGTCACCTTTTCATTATAAATGAGTAAAGTGACTCTGTGGCCCTGTGCAGTATTGAGACTCTCAGGGCAAGACTATTTCTGGACTTAAAACTGAAGGCATTGACCACAGACCATAGGGAGGTCACTAAGGTGGTACCATCTTCTCAGGCTCATCTGTGGGCACAGGTCATTAGACCTTTCCCTGAAGACCCTTCTAACTTGAGGAAGTGAGCAGCCAGACTTGAATACCACATTTCAAAGGACTGTGGTGAGAGCAGAGGATGCTGGTTCAGCTCTCATATCTATGATTTTGGCAGTAACATGGATTCAATTTCTCACAGCCTAGAATCATGGTTCCTAACGCATGGCCCATGGATCACTTGTATCAGAACTCCCTGCTAAATTATAAAATCTGGAAATAGGGCCAGAAATCTACTGTTTATATGTTTATCACAAAAAATCTATAAAATACAAAACTTACAAAGAACCAAATATTGATCATCTAATCATCCAGAGATGATCACTGTCAGCATTTTGGCACATGTGCTCCCAATTTTTTATCTATTAATATAGGTACAAATATATGTATTTACACACACACACACATAATCCAAATAGAAATAATACTAAACACATAGTTGCTTTTTCCGTGTAATATTTTACCTTTAACAGGTTCTTATATGTTCAAATATACTTTCAAGGATGGTATTTGGTGAGTGCTTACAGGTATAAAACAACTTATTTAACTATTGGATATATCACAATTTACCTAACTACTCCTCTATTGTAGGATATTTTTGTTGCTTCTACCAGAATGCACAATTTTAGAATAAACCTTCTGGTACATAAATCTTTGCCTCTCTAATTATTTGTCCTTTCTGCTTTCATATTCCCTTTTCTGGGCCTAGTGAACAAAATTAAAATCCTAAGTTCCCCAAATGCCTGAAGGGATCCTACTGTTGGCCAAGGGGACCCCAGAGAAACCTTAAAACTGAGTTCCTAGCCATGGTGAGGTCAGACATGCCTTGTTATGCCCCCCGCCCTTGCTAATTGCCATTAGCTCTCTTCCCTAAGGGTTAAGCAGAACCAGCCTTTGGAAAGACTTGCCCCACCACTAATTTTATCAACTGCCTAATGCTGTTCCTCCCTTTTGCACAACTGACCAGTATTCCTTCCTAATAGGAGACTACTGATGATAGAGTGGTTCTGACTAGTCTATGGAGGATGGGCAGTGAGGGTTTTCAAGTCCTCTGCGTCACCGTTCGATGTCAGAGGGCTGAAAACTACATCGCTGGATCATGCTAAGGCCACCATTTTCTGAACATGGGTCTCATGAAGCTGCATAAAGCTCAATGACACATGCACATCTCCTTTCATAAATATTCATAACTCCTCCTATAGCTTTTTAAATATGTACATTTAGCTACCCCTCTTAGCATAAATTCCTGTTCCCATTGTCCCTCCCTTGAAGTACAAGCTCTCAGCTTCTGCCTGAGGCTACTGCTTCCCAGCCTGTCAGAATGGCCACCCTGCAGGCTGCAACACTTTATGAGAAATAAAGCTCTCCTTTCCAAATTTATAAACCTCATCATTTTCTTCAGTTGACTGCCTGTTCAAAAAACAATTTTAAAAAATAACTTTGACATCCTCAAATGATATAACTAATTCTTATTTCATCTTGATTTATGTTTTATATACTTTACTATTTCTTTTTTTGTTGTTGTTGCTTTAAAAACAAAAATGCCCTTGGAAAAGTCCATAGATCTTTTCTCTGAAGCCCTTCTGTTAATACATTTATCAGATTATTTGATTTGGAAAAACAAGGCTGTAACTAAATCCTAAAAGCCAGAGGTAAAGGAGTTCTCGGTTCTGCTGTTGGGGTGGAGAGGAAGAGAAAGTGGAAGTGAAGTTAGAAATAAAATCTCTGTATACCTCAAAATTCCACATTGAGTCTCCCTTTCTGCTGTCCCAACCATCTGCAGTAGATGAGCTACCATACTTCTTCCTTTTATATTCAATCGGATGCGAAAAGAATGTGAAGCATTAACAAACTGGGATCTTGCTTGAGATTGTCCTGAGCATATAAATAGCATTAACAAGAGTAAACAATGGCATCAATGAAACATAATCCTTGCATTGGTCCTCCTTTTTATTGAATGGCCTGGGTCAGTGTCTGTAGATAAATTAATAATGGCTTCCTCTGTCTCTGGCAGCTAAATCAATGCCCACTCTTCAGAGCAAGGAGATGCAATATTCCTGCACTGTATGTATCTTGGCAAAAATGGTTGGAAATGTATAGGAATGCATTTCACAGCCTTCTTTGAAGGTTTCTGTGAATCACAATGTTATATTCCCACCGCTGGAATGAATCACATGAGTCTGTGACTTGTGCAACAGAGTCACTATCTAAGGTAAATGCTCTTTTATCTCATTTGCGTCAACTTCCGAATTGTCATCTGTCCTCTAGGATGAAGGTCTAGTCACAGACATTTATTGGAATGACTGTGTGGCTCTGCTTTCCCCTCAGGCTTCCATCACAGTGTACCATTAAAATGATAGACACGCATCTGCCTTTCTAACTGTCCTCACACAAAGGATGGTCACTCTCAGTAACATTCTCTTCAAATAATAAGGGCGACAACATGGGGTATAATCAACATCCCAGCAGGAAACAGATGGCATACTCAAATTAGGGTAATTCATGGAGGGTTTACTGAAAGGACTATTTACAAAGGTGTGGGCAGGGTGGACAGAAACTACTAGTGATAGTGCGATACCCAGAGGCCAGTAAACAGTGGGGCCGTGACCAGCCCTAGGCCTGAAGGGGCTGGTCACCAGACCAGGAAAGGAAAGAATCATGTGGAAATGGCTGTGTTGACTTACCTTTGACAGAGGGACACAGCCAGCCCTGAGCTTCCCCAGAAATAAACATCCTGACCTCACTCTCCTCTGTCCCCCGTCTTCTTCTGGGATCTAGCAAGCAGAAGCCAGAGAGCAGAAGAGTGCAGACAAGTTTTTCCTGGATTATTCCCATAATCTCCCAGGGGCATGGAGAGTGGATATGGATAGACACATGGAAGCTAGCTGGCAAAGGCAGAAAGACCAAGAGTTTAGTGTGGATGTGCCAGATCTGAGAGGTCCATTAGACATCAAGAGGAGGCGTCAGGTAGGCAGCTGGATCTCAGACTGTAGTTCTGGAGGGAGGCCTGAGCTACAGATATACTTGGCATTCAGCAGGCTTTTTAAAGTCTGGAGACTAGAGGTGATCACTAAAGGTGATCACTAAAGGTGTGGGAGAGATGAGGACCAAGAGCAGAGACTCAAGGATCTCCAAGCTAAGAGGCCAGAGAGAAAGGAAAACTCCAAAGTCTGGAACCTGGAGGGCAGGTGAGTGGAAAGTATCCACTGGAGGGATGGAGGGAGGGACCTCAGAGGCAGCTCACTCCAGAGGAAAGGTGAGACACAAGTGTCATGCTGTGACATATGGCACACAGCCTTGAGGTGGAGCCCTGGGGGCCACAGCTTGACTGCAGAGAGAATGAGAGCAGAGGAATGGAGACAGTGTGCACAATTCTTTCGAGGAGTTTTTGCTACAAAGAGGAGAAAGCAGGGAGCAGCTGGCAGGGGAAGTGAAATCAAGTAAAGGTTGACATTTTTAAGAAGGAAGAAATAACATTAGGTTTGTATGCTGATGGGAATAATTCAGGAAAAAGACCAAAAATGATAACAGAGGAGAAAGGGGGGACTATGGCAACCAGGAGCACATGGTTCCCTAAATTAGGGGGTGGGTGCCACTCAGCTCCAGCCAATTGATGCCAGGCCTCTGGTTTCTCAAGAGAAGCCAGAAATTGACCTTTTTTTTTTTTTTTTTTTAAATATAAAGTCTCCTGATATTTGGCAACAAATTTTTAAAAAAATTTTTAACTGTCCCATACGGCAAAATTTGATCCCTTCCATAGTTATCAGGTGTGGTCTCCTGTTTTAGGGACCTCTGAAGGACACTGGTTGTTTAATCTCTAAAATGTTCCTGCAGCGGTGCTTGACCAGGATGGCTAATGATAGTCATTGTCCCCTTCATAAAGGGCAGCGGAACTGAGGTTGCCAGAGCAGGCTGCACATCCTATACTTAAGTCCTCACAGTTAATACTTAGGCTTCACATATGCCCTTTACCTCCTCCGGCCTCCTCCTCACTAAGGAAACTATTATCTGCAGGCCAATGCAAATAAAGGTCACCAAGAGACACTTGCAGGCCAAACACCGAATGCTGGCATGGGGTAGAAGGGCTGATTGTTTGTAGGCTCCCAGCTAATAAAGGAAATGCCAATCAAAGGGGCCTTCCTGCCTAGTCCAAACTCAAATGGAGCCCTAGCTGTCAGCAAGGGCCCCAAGCAGGACAGCGCTAGGATTTCTGAGGATGTCAGCACCTGCACAGAAAAACTGCAGAGCCTGGTGACTGCAGAGCCTGGTCCCTCACTGACCTGGGGAGGACAGGGCCTGCTCGGCATGAGGAAGGAGTGCCAACTTCAGTCACGTGGCTGCCTTCCTCCAGAGGCTGGAGTGAGGAGGGCACTCACGAGACCAATTGTTATAACAGGGTCAAATCTTAGACCTTTCCAATTCCCCCCATGCAAATATAAACTTTAAAAATGTTCCTCAGGTCACATAGCTGGTTTCCCAGGTGGTGCCTGCCTCCACCTGCAAGTGTAATATCAGCCTCAGAAAAACTGTATTTTAAATGATTTCCTCCCATTTAAGATTGAGTGACTAAAGCTCTAGGTGAGGAAGAAACAGCTTTCGTCTCTCACTTATCTTTTGGTTCAGTCTTAGGTAGAACAGGACAGAAAAATATTCCAACTATCCTGTCACACTGCTAAGTTTTTTTTTTTTTAACAATACATCATGACATTCAAACACTGCTAAGTTCTAAAGTATACATGCTCCCCTCCATCCTACTATAACCTGCGTGGGAGAATAGGGAGGGAAAAGAGAGTCTTGAGTAGGCCAAGGCGTAGAGAGAGGGTTCTCTATCAAAAACACTTTTCAAGGTCTCCACCATGGAGGCTAAAATAGTTCTCCTTGCTGTAAGTGAGAAGGAAATTGGGGGAACATTTATCTAGAGCTCCCTGCTAGGGGAAGATTCTGGTAGGACAGCAGCAGTGGCAAGCATAGGTTTTTAATCTCTCCAAATCCTCACATGAAAACAGAACAACAAGATAGAAAACACGGACAGCTGATTTTTATAACAAAATCAGCTGACAAGATACCCCCACGAACCTCAGAATACGAGTGAGTGGACACAAACTACCAATACTCCCAAGACCTGCACAATAGCCCATCTATGCAGGAGGAAGAGGGAAGCAATGGGGTCTCTGACTTATGGGTCTGAGAACAGAAAAACTGCAACAGGTGTTCACTGAAAATATGGAAGACCAATTTGAGAATGGCAGTTAAAGCTGGAAGGTGCTGTCCTCTCAGATAGCAAGTGAGCGTAGGGGGCCTGCAGTAAGAAGGACTGAAGGGTCCCTATGAACTCCCCAATCCAACTCATCGGGGCCTCCTTCTAGGACAGGGGCCGTGCTGGTGAGAAGTTGCTGGAGTATAATCAAAATTGAGCCGAAGAAGGACAGCAGAGACAAAGGAAACAGAAAGTTCAGACCAAAGTAGAGGAGAGAAACAGAGCCAAGAAAGCTCAGAAAGTGAGCTGCCATATATTTGAATAGTACACAGAAACAACAAAAGAGGGAACTCAACAAAGTAAGAAAAGCTTTTCTGAACCTTGCCTCTTTCTAAAGTTCAGAAAAACTAATTTCACAAAAATGAGCCACAGAAAAGTATCAAACTAGATATCATACAAAGTTATTATAAAGAAAAAGAAAATCAGCTGAATAGCATCCCACAGGCAAAGACATGCCCACAAAACAACAAAATTGTAAACTAATAACTTCAAAATAAGTTAAACAACATTAAGAACATGATAGAAAACTTGTAAAAAATCAAAATTAGAAAGACTCAGAAATGAGGTGACAAAACTCATAAAAATTAGAAATGAAATAGTTCAGAAATAAAGAATAAACCAGAAGGAATATAAGAGCAAATATATACAACAGATAATGTCTTAAGAGAAACAAAATGTGAAAAAAAATTTTTTTCATTAAAAAGAAATGAAAAAAGAACTAAAATATCAAAGATATGCAGAGGAGCACCAGCATGTTGATAATGAGAGTCCTGTGCATAGGAAAAGCCAAAGTAAGGAAATAGAACAAATACTAAAAACTAATAATTCACAAAAAACTTCTCTAAATATAAAAAAGCAAAGACTTGAAACTGCATATTGAAGAAAACACACGTACCTGAAAATATCAACGCACAATGACCAATGCCAAGCCACATTTGGTAAAATACACTGTTAAAAAAAAAAAAGGAAAGAGCACAGGGGAGGGGAAAGGGTGAGGGGAGGAGAGGAGAGATCCTTTGAGCTCCTAGAAAAAGAACATGTAAATTATAAGGGAAGAATTTAAATTGCCATTAATTTTTTCCACAACAATGCTTTTGGCCAGGAGGAAATGGAGTAATATATTTAAGATACTCAAAGAAAGAATGAGCAAATAATTTTATAGCCGGAAAAAGTCACTTTCTATTATAATATAAAGGGCACAAACTTATCAACATACAAGGACTCAGGGAACATCATCCCCAAGAGCCTTTCCCGAGGAACGAGCCAAAATGACTAGGACAAATGATTAGACAACCAAAATGACGAGGGTAACACTGACATAAGGATTGCTACTGGACATGAAATATACACTTTACCTGTGGAACTAAGACTATGTGAGGGCTAAGAAACAATACAAAGTACAACTATTGAAAAATGGGGGAAAGGGCAGATTCAAATTATATGCACATATGTATGTATGTGTCTACACACATACCTTTCCTAGCTCTACCTACTGAAAAGGCCTGAAAACAAAGATGGATCCAGTAGCAAAGAGCATCCCTACACCATATATATTTAAAGTACTATTTCTCACTTATTAGAGAAATGGTAAATTCCAGGTGTGGCATAGGAAGTTTACAGGACAAGCCCAGAACATGTCTTCATACTAGAAAGCAAGCTATCAAAAACTAGTCAGGTCATGTCAAAAGGACTTAGAAGTCACTTTGAAGAGCCTTCCACTGGCCATGGAAGATGTGATAATTTGAGCTTCAGTAATGATAATAAATGCAATGTTGAGACCTATTAAATTTATTTTAATCCATGAGTTCTTAAATGATCTTGTTAAGAAAGAATTGGCCAACTTTGAAGTGTAAGGACTACAGCAGTCCTTCAATATCCACGGGAGACTGGTTCCAGGACCCACCCACCCACGCCATGGATACCAAAATCCATGGATGCTCAAGTTCCTTATATAAAATGGTGCAGTATTTGCATATAATCTATGCACAACCTCCCATAAACTTTAAATCAACTCTAGATTACTTATAATACCTAATACAATTTAAATGCTATGTAAAAGTTGTCACACTACAGGGTGTCCCAAAAGTCGCCATACATAGGGGAAATGGGGAAATGGGAAATTTACATACATATGTATGGCAACTTTTGGGACACCCTGTATATTGTTTAGGCAATAATGATAAGAAAAAAAGTGTGTAACATGTTCAGTACAGATGCAACCATCCAATTTTTTTCCTAAATATTTTCAATCAGTGGTTAGTTGAATCCACAAATATGGAACCCACAAATAGAGAGGACTGGATATAATTCATTATATTGAGAATCAGTGAATGAAAGGAAAGAATCAAGCATTTATCCTTTTCCTACATGAACTATGCCATTGATAAATCAATAGCAACTGAAGTATCTCTTTATAAATATATTCCAACTAATAAATGTGAAAGAAATGATAGAATTAGAATGGCACCATTTTGCAACCCTAATGAATTAATATAGACATTAAGTATAAAAACTGTCCTTATTATGGAAAGATAGACAACCAGATATCATTTGCCTCCTATGATCTTGCCAAATACCATCTAGAATCTTGCCAAAGGGAGTAAATGTGAATCTGATCCAGTGTCTGGATTCAGTTGCCAATTTCTAGGAGATACAGAGAACAGGGGAACATGCTATACTGCACCAAGAGGCTGTCATCAGCAAAATCCAGACTTTGGGAAACTCTAAAGGTCAAATGGCCTAGATTGTCCCACATACATTTGAAGGAAAAGAAAGAGATGGAGAGGAAATCTGTAAATTAAGAGAGACTTAAAGGGACGTTAAATGTAAACAATGAACAAGATTAAACTATAGTGCTAAGGATGCACAAATGCAAAATAATACTAGGAAAACACACTGAAGTGATCATGATAAAGTCAGGATATGGTTACTTTTGCAGGGAGGGAGGGACCTGTGATTGGAATGAGGTACATGGAAGGGGCTTCTGGGTGGGGGACAAAGTTCTATTTCTTGACAGGGCTAGGGTTTCAAGAATATTCACCTTAGAATAATTTATTAAGCCATATAATTGTTTTGTGCTGTTTTCAGTATCTGTGCTTTATTTTATAGGATGATGATGATAATGAGGATAAAATAATAATAAAAAGCTTCCTAAAACTTAATAAAGTAGTTTGGTCAGAATGGCTGTCAAAAAAGGCCTCTAGGATGAGAGTTAACTTTTAAAGTTTGACATCTGGCAAATGAACAGAGCTGAGACCTTGCAATTTCCATAAAGACAACTAAGACATATAAACAGGGTTCTAAAGATAAGAAATATGATTGAATATTTCATTTACTCATCAGTCACTGGGTTAAGGAAATAACATAATTCCCTGAACATTGGGTTAGGGTTTAGTGATCTTCTATCAGGAAATAAAGAAGGCAGATTAAAAAGAAGAAAGAAAAGAAAATAAAAGAATCAAGATCAAACTTGGGGACAGGATGGGCCCCTCAGATCCCACCGGAAAGGGCTTCCCACCTTGTTGGGGGAGCAGAGTCTGGTGCAGGGTCAGGAGATGTGGGCAATTCCCCACCAAAGACAATGTGTCTAAGCAGAAAGCAAAATATGTTTCCTGGGATGCTGATGGACCACCAGCACTTTCTCTGATTTCCCTGTGGGGACAAGAGATCATTGAACCCTCTTCAAAGGACTGTTAATTAATATACTGGATAATTGCTGTTTTTATGTCAGGAGATATGCAAAAAGTACTTCAACTGAGACAGGTCAGAAAAGCTCAAATTAATTTTGCAGACATCTTTTGAAAAGGGTTGTTAAGTGGAAGAGGATTGGAGAGGGGGCGGGTATGACCTTCTGGAAAAAGCAACAGACCTGTTCCAGCCCTCACTCTCAAATCCTGTTTTATATAGAGCTGTGGTCAATTTAACTAGGGTACTGTGCTACGGTTATCTAATTCTTGATGACTTAATGGCTTTTGAAAAACTGTAAAACGGAAACATTTTATCCAATTAAAAAGAAAATTTCCCATCTAAAGCTTATTAGCCACTAGAATAGATTACTAAGGGAAGTTCTGTCACAAGAGCCTAAAGAACCATCTATTCAGAATGCCCTAAGGTGCAGGCGCACATGAAGACAGGTCACATGATGTCCATGGGTGTCTCCCAAGTAGAGCATGATTGTGCTGTTCTATCACTGCCCAGGTGTGCTGGCCATAGCAGGAAGGCAGGAGAGCATAGTGGGTGGAGCGCAGACATGTGTCAGAAGGACTCAGGTTCAAATCCTGGCCTTTGTCACTTACTAGCTCTGTGATCTTGGGCAAATAATTACTTCACCAAATGTTCATTTCCTTACTTGTACAATGAACACAGTAATCACACCTATTTCATTAGGTTGTCTTGAAGACTGAATGTAACGATAGATGTAAAGGGCACAATACCTGATGCTCCACAAGAGCTCACTGAATGTGACTCATTCTCTTCATTATTAGCATCTCACTGTTGTGACAGGAAGGAGGGTCTATTAAGGAACAAGATAATTTAGACCAAAGTATGGTCCCCAAACCAGCAGCATCTGTGGAGTTGTTACAAACACAAATCCACCCACCTCCAATCCTAGACCTACTGAATTAGAACCTCCAGGGTGGGGGCCCAGCAATCTGCGTTTTAACAATTCCTCCAGTGATTCTAGGCACATTAGAATTTTAGAACCACTGATCTAGAACAATAAGATGAAGCCTCTTTCAAACTTTAGCAGCCAGAGTCAAACTTGAATTTTCCAAGATAGCTGCTAAAATTTTGCTTTATAATTGACTGAGAATAATGAACTTGAAATCTAGCCTTGATTCTCTCAGCCAGTGACGCTTAAGAACCCTGTCTGATGCCCCACTGACCTTATAAGTACACTGAAGGCAGAGATTGTAGTTTGCCATCAGTGTGTTCCCCAGCATCTCACATACTGCCTGACAGGTTGTAGACACCTGATAAAAACTCCTTGCCTGAACAACGAAAGAAGAATTAGGAGAAAGACTGGAGATGATTATAGCATTCAATCAGCAGATAAATTCACATCTAACGTAATGTAATTTAGAATTTTGTTTAAAAAATACTTGCTTTCTATAATTTGGAGGACACTCATTTCTTTGCCTTAGCACCTTAAACATATTTTATTAAAATGTATGACTTCCAATTGAAATAGGAAAAGAAAAAGATTAACAGTGATTTTAAAACCTCAAATAACATAATCCCCAGTGAAATTGAATTTGGGACAATATTCAGATATCCCTGAGGTTAAAGAGGCAACCAAAAGAAAACAAATGGGAATAAAGAATTTTAGTTGTTTTAACTCCAATTCTGAGGCTAGATCCTAAAAATAAAGAGAGAGAAATTACTTTCTCTCACTATGTGTGCATATATATTATAGCATAAGCATAAATAATTGCTTATTTCCTGCAGCATGCCAAAATCCATATTAATCAAGAGAAGATAAATAGACTATACTGCATATAATTTATTAAGGCATAGAAATATATTCCTAAAATTTTGTTTTAGGAAAGTTTCAATAATTCTATATTTCGATTAATCCATATATCTCATTAAACATGTATCCTCATTAATTAAATTTTAACTCTAACATGTTTAGAAAGCAGGAATCATATTATCAAGTTGAAGCACCATACCTTCATAGAGAAAAGTATATTTTCCTTTAAGAATTGATACATAAAATTAACAACTGCAATTCTAGGAGGTATAGGAAAATTAAATGCAGTTTAGTACCCATTCTCACATATAGACTATATAGAAAAAGATTAGAGTAATAAAAAAAGTCAGTGGCAGTAATGCCAGGATCATCCATATTTATTTTCCTTCTTGTATTTGACTAACTATCAGTGAGAACAGCCCTTAGTAAAAATGAATGGCTTTATCAATATTCTCAGCAAAACATATTTGGTTTCATCAATGTAAAATCTATTACCACCAATGGATCTTGAGAGTCTCCTGGCCTAAGGACACCACCTCTCTTGGAGAGCTGACACAGAGAATGAATGCAAAACATATACTATCTAGAGCAGCCCTACACATTAGAGAAAAAGAAAACTGAATGAGTGACAGTGATTCCTTGGTGACACTTGAAATGATGCAGCATTAACTAATGAATTAATAGGATGTTAGAGCCATCATTTTTTTCTTTTGGCTTAGGAATAACAAGAGACCCTCAGGCACTGAAGGAGCACCATGGCATTTTTAAGTAGGCTGAGGAAGAAAACAAACATTTCCAAGAACTTAACTTACTCTCTGGGAGAACTTACTGACTCATTCATTCATTCATATATTTGTTCATTGAGTTCTCTTTAATTTTATACTTCGGTGTGCCTTTAGATGTATTTAGTATTTTAAAAGTAGGACAGTTGAACTGTCTACCTTTTGGGAACTAAAGGATGCAAAAGGTACCTAAGATGCTTCAATCTTCACCAGCATATCAATGACTCCCCCAAAGCTCTATCTGCAGCCCAGCCACTGTTTTGAGCTCCAGGCTGGATGTGGAGCTGCCTTCCTGACACTATCACTCGATGGTATAGAGGTCTGCAAGAGCTGTTTCAAATGCTCAAGATTCAAATACACACATGCACGTGCACACACAAGTGCATGCTTGGCATTTGCCGTGATTAACTCATAAAATGGCCTTTTAAGAGTGGGCCTTTGTGTGGGAAATGAGCCAGGTCTAGAGGTATACTCAGGAGATATCTCAGCACATGCTTTCTTCCATACCTGTTTCTGATGCCAACCAATGTTGCGCATGGCAACTGATAATTCCAGACCCTCCCAGATGCCTGCAGAGCATTTCAGTGCTGTCCTCATTACTCTTTCTCCTTGTTGACTGGAATTTGAAGGGGCAATGATATTATATGCTTAGATTAAGTGATGAATAAATAGGGTTCTTTTTGAGAAACCTCATTTAATAGTTCTGCAGAAACTATATACTTGACCCAAATAATAAAGCTGGTTGGTTGGTGACTTTAGAGGTATTTTCCCCCTGCTATTAGCTCACTAGCTTCTGAGTCCCTTGTTTGGGATGTGCTTCAGACCATGAATAGTTAGGAAAGGATGGTTAAGATATTACAGTACAAACAGACTGAGAGACTGCTAAAGCTGCCATGAGCTAGGAGTTATCTCTGATGTATGTGTATAGCATTTCTGCTGTAACAAAGGAATTTCATGTGAACTTTTCAGTTACACACAACAAATTCCTTCTTGTTTACATTATTTTTTTTTTTATTTTTTTTTAGTGTTGTTGTTTGTTACTTTATTCTCAATGTCAAATTTATGATAGGTGATTAGTTATATTATAGAATGAATACAGGCAGAAATAATTGAATGAACAAATAAAATAATTTAGTTTTAATACTATATTTCTTTTTATATTACTCAACATATATAAGAAAGCTTTAGAAATTCCTTCTTGTTTAAATGACTGTGATTAGGTGATCTGCACTGTTCCTTTTAACAACCTATAAAATGAAAAGTGAGCCCCTATGGTCTGGAGGGAAGGAAATAAATCAGACTGCATGATATAGGCACGATAAAAGCCCCTGAAGAGGTCACAGTGGTTATGTACTTGAGACTTAACATGGCCACATCACTTACCGTATTCCTCCTAAAACCTCCTGCTCCTCTTCCTATTGTGCCATTTCTCCATGACTGGTTCCATCTGCCCAAACCACATCCAGATGTCCTACCATTTCTAAATCCTATTTCGGTTTTTCATTTTGAGTTTTTGGGCCTGATGTAGAAGTTAAAAGTGGACATTTAGCAGGTGAGGCAAGTCAAAAGACAGAGAGACTATGATGTGCAGGGGTAGAGGGAGTTAGGAGGCAGGCAGTAACGGCCTCTGCCCTTCAAAGAGACATAGGTAGTGAGCTAATCATTTCTGGCCCATATGGGTAGAACATGTGTGTCTGGGGGAGATCCATACAGCATCTCCAATCCACAGAGAAAAGAATTGGTTGAAACACTTTTTTGTGCAGCTTCTTAGCACACCACAGGGTATCAGGAAGTCCTCTTGGAGATTTGTAATTGCAATTGCTGCAAGCACTGGCTTGCCGCTGAGGGGGCGGTAGTGAGAACAGTGTCATGTTCGACACGGAGCCCCCGAAGTCTGTAGGAACTCTGCAGTTCTGAACCGGCCATGTTATCCAGCTGAGGCACAGTTTTAGGACTTGAATGCAGACCTTTCCAGCCACCGCCATCCCCTTCCTCCCTGAGGAGAACGGCTGCCAGAACATGTGACCTCGAGGAGTGTGAATGTGAACGCCAGCACTCTGAGTTCCAGCTGAGGCACTAGCTGAGGAGAAAAGGTGGGAAATGGAAGGTAGAGAATGGGAAAATGCAGCAAGGAATCAAGGCGCCAGGAAAGTCAAAACTGAGAAGAGGCAGAATTGCTCTGGATGGATTCTGAACACAAAGTGTAAATTCCTATTGGGCTTTTTGTTGTTGTTGTTGTTTTTCTCTGAGACAGAGTCTCACTGTGTCACCCTGGCTGGAATGCAATCATAGCTCACTGTAGCCTTAAACTCCTGGACTCAAGCAATCCTCCCCCCTCAGCCTCCTGAGTAGCTAGGTCCTGCGGCCTTAAGGCCACATGTGGCCTTCTAAGTCCCCGAGTGTGACCTTTTGACTGAATCCAAATTTTACAGAACAAATCCTAGATTTGTTTTAAAAATAAAATAAAAATATAAAAGATGAACAAAATGTATTAATAAAAATAAAAGATTTTATTAAAATAGAAGGACACAGCTTCCTCACCCCTGAGCTAGGACTACAGGTGTGTGCCACCATGCCTGGCTAATTTTTTTTTTTTTTTAGAAACAAGGTCTTGCTATGTTGCTCAAGCTGGTCTCAAACTCCTAGCCTCAAGTGATCCTCCCATCTCGGCCTCTATAGGTGCCAGGATTGTAGGTGTAAGCCATCACACCCAGCCTCTATTGGGCTATTTGCTAACATTGTCTAGTGTGGGCAAACAAGATTATTCAAATGCTTAGGACAGGGAGGAAGAACAACAAATTGATGTGGTTCATACTCAAGACCATGATTCACTGCATAGTAACAGGTAAGTTCATCTACTGAGAGACAGACAGGGAAGGGTAAAGGACTCCACAGAACTGTACAGGTCTGAAATAGCCTCTGTGGGAATGAAGGAGTTGACCAGGGACACACAAGCACTTCTCAGGAACCCTATGGGCCCATCTGAAGCTAGAGACCACACATTTGTTGTAGCATCATTACACTCGGGCTTGTGGTTTTCTTCAGTGTTGACCAGTTTCAAGAATAGTGGAAGCAGACTGCAGGACTTTGGCATTAACAAAGCAGATGCAGTGGTCACATAACAAGGTAAGGGAGAAGCAAACAGAGCCATTCATCGTGTAGGTCTAGGTTGGAAAAGAAAGGAAAGTGTGATGGTTAATTTTGTGTGTCAACTTGGCTGGGCCACAGTGCCTAGATATTCACTCAAATATAATTCTGGATGGTTTTGAGAGGGTGATTTTAGATAAGGTTAGCATTTAAATCGGTGGACTTTGAGTAGACTGTCCCTTATAATGTGAGTGGGCCTCATCCAATCAGTTGAAGGCCTGAATAGAATAAAAGACTGACCTCCCCCAAGCAAGAAGGAATTCTGCCAACAGACAGCCTTTGTACTTGAACCACAACATTGGATCCTTCTTGAATCTCTCTAGCTTTCCAGCCCATCCTTCAGATTTTGGACTTACCAGCCTTGGTAATCATGTAAGCCAATTCCTTAAAATAAATCTCTCTTTATTTATTTATTGAGACAGAGTCTCACTCTGTTAGGCTAGAGTGCTGTGGCGTCAGCCTACCTCACAGCAACCTCAAACTCCTAGGCTCAAGCGATCCTCCTGCCTCAGCCTCCCGAGTAGCTGGGACTACAGGCATGCGCCACCACTCCCAGCTAATTTTTTCTATTTTTGGTAGAGATGGGGTCTCACTCTTGCTCAGGCTGGTCTTGAACTCCTGAGCTCAAACGATCCACCTGCTTTGGCCTCCCAGAGTGCTAGGATTACAGGCATGAGCCACCGCACCCAGCTTCTATTTATATACAGACACTATTGGTTCTATTTCTTTGGCGAACCCTAATACAGAAGGAAAGTCAAGAGAGAGAAGGACTGGGAGAAGGGACATTAAGGACCAGAGTCCTGAAAAGCAAGTTCAGTGAAGGCAGTGCAGTGTGGGAAAAGAAAGGATGTAGGTTACCACATTCAGAGTTTGGAGAGTTTTAGATTTCAGATGCAGAATGGATCTGAAAATAAACAAAATCTGAGGAGTGGAGGTAGAGAACTTGGAAACTAAAAAAGCCTTTGAGGCTTGGGTGCTTGATGGGATGTCCACATATACAATGAAGCAGTGCATCTGGCCTGAGCATGAGCTTGGAATGGACAGAAAAGATGAAGATTGAAGACTGCAAGCCAGGATGTCGGCAGACAAGGAGGGGTGTCTGCTAAGATTCCCCAATATCATCTGTAGGTAATGTCTAACTCCTTTGCATGGCATGAAGGCCCTGCATGACCTGGCCCTTTGCACCTTCCCAGCTCAACTCTACTCAGACCCAGCCCAGCCCGGCTCCAGCCGCACTGAGCTTGTCTGTGATCTGGAAGCAGACTAAGCTCTTGGCATTCAAGCCTCTGCACATTCCATTCTTTTTGCCTGGCATTCTGCTCCTGGCCCCGCCCCCTCTCTCCATGCTGGAGGTTTCAAATGAAGCTGAAAAGAATTCTCAATTTCACAGCACTCCTAATATACCAAAGACCATCTGGGAATAGTCTCTTAAAGGATAAAAAAATTCATCCTATGCTCAGTGCTTAAACACTTAAGTACCTTGAATGAAGCAAACTTCACTTTTCTGTAGAACTGCAGGTTCTACAAATCCTTTATAAAGTTTCAGGCTGCTCAATCTCAAACACATCCCAATATTTGAGCATTCTAGGTTCAATTCAGGTAGCATGAGAGAATTGTATCAATTACTTGCAAAGATGATGATGAGCCTGCAACATGGGGACTCACCTCCAAGGTCTTAATTTTTTGCATACCCTTGTCCATTGCTATCTCTCTGCCAGACTTCTATGTTTAATGCAAATATTAATATACTCTTTTTGCATTGACTTTTTATTATTCTTTCCTTCCTACAGCTTCTCTTGAACTTAGTGCTTTATTAAAAAAGTAGTAAATGAAACATGAGCCTGGTTTTAACGTTTAAGGCATGAGGTAGTTCAATAAATAGATGAATGGATGGATGATAATCGATTACACTTGATTCATGGCTTACCAACTGATACCTGGATCAAAGGCTCTAGCAATAAACTTCAAGGAATCAGGCACTCTGATTTCTTTCCTTGGCATGAGAAAAATTCACCCCTTTGACACATTTTCTTTCCTCCATGAGAATTGTATGGGGGTAGGGATAGACATTAGAGGACTGGAGAAACTCCAGGGCAAATGGCTACTCTTGTATGTTTGCTCACCTTCCCAATCCACTGTCTCCAAGTTTCCCTAGCGATACAGACAACATCATTATATAGTTCCACCTGTGGTCGGTCTTCCACAGGTGACCATTCTTTTTAAAATTAAGTAAGCTGAAGCTCTCAGTGGCAGAAATAAGGTATGATTCTTTTCTTCCTTAAACTAAATGCTCTCCTTCCTTAATAAACTTCTCATTCACTGTGAAATTGAAAACACAGCCTTTTCCTGATGACCAGATGGCCCAGCAAATTTAATCACTTCAAGCACTCCACACTTCCTTTCCACTACCCTCCATGGTGGGGAAATCAAGAAGCAAACTCCTCATTTGTCCCAGATGCCAACCTCTCTTGAGAATTTCCCCAACTATTACAAAAAACAGATATGTTGTTTGCTGTAAGTTTGGGTGGGGGGACAAACCAGATACACATGAGCAATGGAGATGAAGAAAGCAAATATATTAATATCTTTAGAGATATAAAATAAATCAAATATTTCAGAGGAGGGAAATAGTAAATAAATAAAAGAAATAAGTCAAGATTATATTTTTCTTGATTAATGTTTAATTTGAAAAGAATGTCCCTTAAATTTATTCTGATTTACCTGGGATAGTTGTTTGAATTAAAATTTCCCCTCAAATTCATATCTAGTACTCCAGAAAGTAAAGCAAGGAAATTTGAATGTATAATGTAGGGCAATGTATATAGAATCTTACCCAAATAATCGATATCCACTTAATACTGTGGACTGTTTCAGCTAATAAAGGCTTGTCATGACTTCCTGAGTATATTTTCCTTTGATGGTCTTACCTAGGCAAATTTATTGAGCTTTCCAAACCTGTTTGTCCACCTGAAAAAATGAGTCTCTTAGGCTTACCAATATATGAAAAAATATAGGGAAAGAAATTCATGTTGGTAAGGTATTTTCTGGCAGATAAATTAACTATACAAAGAGGAAATTATTCCCACAATTTAGTCTCTCATATCATCAGGAAATCATCTTCTCCCCCCTTCCTCAAACCAATTTCTGAGATGGTGACTAATGCTCTTATATACATGGGAACTGATAACTCCTTCATTTATTGCTTAAAATAATAACATGTTAGGGTTGCAATGAACTGTCAAAGAAAATTAGTTTGCAACAAGGATTTTTATTAACAGAGTTGTGAAGTGAAACCAAAAATGAAGTGGCAGCACCTATTCTGCATTTGGAAAATATGCTATTAGAAAATGTGCAAGCAAGTCACATACACACTTGTTTCTAAAAGCTCAGAACACTAAAGCATTCTAAAAACCATGGCAATAAAGCCATCATTCAGAAATAAAAGTAGGTTATACAGGTTCCAGCCTAAATGCTTACATGGCATATTTTCCTATCCTTTCAATACTTCATTTTATAAAAAGCAACTTCACTAAAGAGTTCCTGTGTCCTACCCTTTTCTAACAAGAAGTGGTTATTATGAATCTTCATTTTGATAATTCATTGTAAACTATAATTAATCAGAAGCCTTACACAGATACAAAAAGATTGTTTATATGAAAAGTCCTCTCTAGAAAGGACAAGAAATCTTCCTGATTCAACAGAAAACAATTGCTATACTTGCTAATTCAGGACAGTAAAAACTTTCCTCACCATAAAAAGACATACAGAGGTTTTGATACTTTTGTTTATTGGTGATTTTATTTATAAAAACTGGTGAGTGTAGAGGGAGACTAAATAATGCTATCTGTTTCAAGCAATAGCTTGAATGCTAACAACTTGAGTAAGGAGAGAAATTCAGAGCAATGTTTTGTCCCTCCTCCACAAAACACATCAAAAGCCTGGACTTTGAACTACAAGGTCACCAAATATTTACTTTAAAACTTTCTAGTCAGTAAGAGAAACATTTCCTTGGTGCAAAGGAGTAAACATCACCCAATATTCCCTAGAAATTCTTCAGCAAGGAAAATAGTGTGTAATCAGGAAAAAAAAAAAAGACCACAGATTTTAGTTCCTAAAATAAACTTTATGCAATCACAGGAAGCATTTAGATCCTTTTTCCCCCTCTTGCAGGAAAATGAAACAATCCTGGGCCACAGGAAATAACACAAGTTTTAGAAAATCCCAGTGGGATGAGAGAAAAAACTTCAAGTGGATCTCTGAGTCCCATAAATGACGTAAAGGACAACAGATGTGCAAAGGCTCAGGTACTCCAACAAGAAGTAATTGATTTGTACTGGTGAGAGTGATGACTCCAACCAAGGCCCATGGAAACAGGACAGCAGGAAGTCACACACACAACACTACAGTCAATATGTCTGCACACAACTAGCTCCTGGCCTCATTTGGCAAAGAGAGCAAGAAGAGTAATGATGGCAAAAAGTGCTTTAGAAAGGATGAGAGGTGGAAAAGGAAAAAATAGATAGGAGTCTTACGTTAAAATGTCAGCAGTTTCTACTAAAAACGAGTAAAATTAGGCTGGCATGGTAGCCCATGCCTGTAATCCTAAGCACTTTGGGAGGCTGAGGCAGGAAGATGGCTTAAGGCCAAGAATTTGAGACCAGCCTGAGCAAGACCA
Organism: Cheirogaleus major; assembly: GCA_963574435.1. Lineage (NCBI taxonomy): Eukaryota > Metazoa > Chordata > Mammalia > Primates > Cheirogaleidae > Cheirogaleus > Cheirogaleus major. The sequence goes on along the minus strand of CAUYPO010069031.1, from coordinate 7,129 downwards.
AGATCCCATCTCTACAAAAATAAAAAAAATTAGCCAGGCGTGGTTATGCGTACCTATAACTCCAGCTGCTAGGGAGGTTGAGGCAGGAGGATCGCATAAGCCCAGGAGTTTGAGGTTGCATTGAGCTATGATGATGCCACTGCATTCTAGCCCGGGTGACACAGTGAGACTGTCTCAAAAAAAAAAAAAAAAAATCAATATAAACATGATAATGTCAATATTGATGGGGAAACTCAAGAAAGATAAACAATCCAATACTATAAATATGCAAAAATTTGTACCATAATGTAATTGGGTAGAAGAAAAAGTTTATAGCATGCTATAGTCTGAATATGTCCTCCCAAAATTCATATGCTGAAACCTAATTCCCAACGTGGTATTAAGAGGTGCAGCTTTAGGGAGATGATTAGGTCTAGATGTCTCCACACTCACAAATGAGATTAGTACCTTTATAAAGGAGGCCAGAGGGAGCTTGGTCACCTCCTTCCACTTCTGCCATGTGAGGACGCAGCAAGGAGGTACTATTTTTGAAGTATGCCTTCACCAGACACTGAATTAGCTGGCACCTTGATCTTGGACTTCCCAGTCTCCAGAACTGTAAGAAATACATTTCTACTCTTTATAAACTACCTAGTCAATGATATTTTGTTATAGAAGCCCAAACAGACAAAGATATAATATTTTTACTAAATTTAATGATAGATGTGAAGAGAATAAATCCTATAATATCTACTTTATGCCTTACAGGTACTTTTTACTTACAATATCCAGTTAGGAAGGTATTTTTGGCATTGCTACTTAGGGCAAATTAGGAGGTAAACATTTTTTATAATCCCACCAGAGACTTACCAATTAAGTCCTTCTCAGGATGAAAGGTCAAAAAGTTGTTTATGTAGAGCAAATCAGGAAGAGTTTAAGATTTTGTAGAGATTTCTCCTTTTGTGGTTTTAAGGCAAAAGGAGTTTCCACAAGACCTTCTGAAGATCATCTGTGTTGTGTTTTATATGACTTTATAGACTATTGGGTTTTGGTAGCAGTAATTAGACAGACTGAACTGTTTGATCATTTACAGCATCAAAATACATATTTAACTTTCTTATGCTCTACCTTGTAGACCCACTGCCATCACCCTTTTCCAGACCCTTGTTCCCTCATGGCTGTATTCCTGGGATGATTTTCTAGCTGTTTTCCCTGGTTTTGTTACTGAATGTCCCTCTCTTGCCCCACCCCAAGCCTACCACCTGTGCAGCTGCGCCCTCATGTCCTACATATGGCTGGATCAGCTTTTCTAAAAATATGGCTTCTTTAAGTCATGTTGAGTCAAGAATTTATGATTGCCAGTTTCTTGGTAATCTTACAGAGATAGCCAATACATGCATACACAAATATATGTGTGCGTACATATTTTAATGCAAATTATAGCATTCCACATGGATTTTTTTCTCTTAACAATATAGCCCAGTGATCATTCCATTTCAGAACACTTGGAGCTGCTTCACTGTTTGTTTTGTTTTGTTTTGTTTTAAGAGGCAGGGTCTTGCTCTGCTGCCCACACTGGAGTACAGTGGCATGATCATAGCTCACTGTAGCCTTGAACTCCTAGGTTCAGGTGATCTTCATGCCTCAGCCTTCCAAGTAGCTAGAAGTAGCTACTTGGGCCTAGTAGCAAGGCCCATGTCACCACGCCCAGCTAATTTTTAATAATTTTTTGTACTTAATTAATTCTCCTGCTTCAGCCTCACAAAGTGTTGGGATTACAGGTGTGAGCCAACTCCCCAACCCCCTTCCCACCAACTTCATTGCTTTTTAATAGCTGTATTATACTCCATTGTATGGAAGATCCATAATCTATTTAACAAGCCTCTGCAGAAAGAAAATGGGTAGTTCAGAAGGTGTTCATGTTTCTCCAAATGATATTTTTAAGGTTATATTTCATGCACAGAAAAGAATACGTACAAATGAATTTAAAAACAAACAATACCAAGCCACTTTCACAAACTAGAAGTTTACCAATACTATATCTACCCTTGTGTTCTTTTCCTGCCTCATGCCCGTTTTACACCCTAAAAGTAACCCTTATCATTCCCATACATTTTTAAGATTTTAATGTTTATCATTCCCATAGATTTTTAAGATTTTATCATATATATAAAGATAAACCAGATATTAGTTGGTTTTGCTTATTTTTGAGCTTTATAAAATGATATACTGTAAATAATCTTCTATAATGTACAATTTTCACATATTATGTTCCTAAGATTCATCCATTTTTTAAAGGTAGCTGTAGTTCATTCACTATCACTGCTGTATAATATTCTACCATGTGACAATATTACAATGAATTTATCCATTTTTCTGTCACCAGATGTCTTAGTTTGTTCAGGCTGCTATAACAGGACACTATAGACTGGGTAGCTTATGATCAACAGAAATTTATTTCTCACAGTTCTGGAGACTGAGAAGTCCAAGATTAAAGTGTCCGGTGAGGGTCCACTTTTAATTCACAGATGGCTGTCTTTTCATCATAACCTCACATGGTGGAAAGGAGGACCCAGCTAGCTTTCTGGGGCATTGATCTCAATCATTAGTGCTCCACCATCATGACCTAATCCCCCCCCAAAAAGTCCCCACCTCCTAATACCATCACCTTGGGGGCTAGGATTTCAACATATGAATTTTGGTGGGGACACAAACATTCAAACCAAAGCATCGGACAATTGGATTATTTGTAGGTTTTTGCTACTTTGAACAGTGCTGCTAAGAATATTCTTATATGTGTCTTCTGGTACACATGTGCAAGAAATTATCCAGAAAACACCCAGAAATGGAGTATTTGAAGTAATATTCCATGGAGTAATACTGAAACAGAGTATTTCAGTATTATAACAAAGTGTTCTCCACTATGGTTGTGCCACTTTACCACTCTTACCAGCAACATGTTATACACATTGCTTCCAACACTTGTTCAGACTTTCTAATTTTTACAATCTAGTCAAGTGTAAGATGGTATCTCATTGGTTTTGATTTACTGACTACTACTGGGATCAAGCTTCTCTTATTATGCTTACTGGCCATTCATGTTTTCTCTTCTGTGAAATGCCTGTTTGTTTCTATTGCTCAGTCCTCCTTCTTTCTCCTCCTTCTCCTTCTCCTTCTCCTTTCTTCTTCTTTTTTTGTGAGACAAGGTCTTGCTCTGTCAGTCTGTCTACAGTGCAGGGGCATCATCATAGCTCACTGCAGCCTCAAACTCTTGGGCTCAAGTGATCCTCCTGTCTCAGCCTCCCAAGTAACTGGGACTACAGGCATGTGCCAGCATGCCCAGCTAATTTTATTGCTCAGTTTTTAATTAAGTTATCCTTTTTAACTTATTGATTCATAGGAGTTCTTGAATTATTCCAAATAAGTAGTTCTTTGTTGGTTATAGGCACTTCAAACCTCTTAGTTTGTGGCGTATCTCCTCACTTTCTATATGATGTCTTTTACTGAAGAGATGTTCCTAATTGTAATGTACACAAATTTATCAATCTTATGATAAGTGCCTTTTGTATCTTAAGAGGTTCTTCCTTTTTAAGGTTAGAAAAGTCCTATATTTTCTTCTAAATTTTATAATTTTGTCCTAAAAATTGATTTTTTTTTGTATGGCATGAGGCAGGTATCCATTTTTTTCCAATGGATAACCAATCATCCCAGCACTGTCTCCCCAGGATTTGCAATACTCACTTTGTCATAAATCAAGTATTAAAATACATGGACTATTTCTAGGTTATTTTTTCAATTTTCTACCCCTGTATCAACACCAAATGATCTTTATTACTATACATTTATAGTAAGTTTTGTTATGCTAGGGAAAGTTGCCTTCCTTCCCCCTGTCCCCCTCCTTCTGCTTCTCCTTCAGAAATTGCTCAGCTATTCTTGGATCTTTGCTCTTCATATAAATTTTTAAATCAGTTTGTTAGGTTCTGTTAAAAGGGATAATTACTTTTCATAGAATGCCTTTTTGTACCTTTTAAATTTTGTCTGAAGTCCAAAAGGCATGCATTATAAATAAAAAAATATTTGAAAAAATCTAGTGACTATTCACTTTGTCAAGGTCAAACTGTACTTCGTGTCATTCAAGGCCCTCTGCACTCTGATCAGTCCTATTTTTCCATCCTATTACCTATTACTTTCAAATATGAACTATATCTCTTAAGTAGGCTGGTTTTCCCACAACTACCCCATATACACCTTTTCAGCACACTTCTACCTGCTCATTTCTTTGCTCACGTTATTTTCTCATATTCAACCCAGCTATTCTTCAAACCTGATTCCAGATCTTTTCTCTCCAATTCATTTTCCTAAAATGACTAATGTACTAAAAGTCAGATTTTGGCTTTTATTAAAATTTATTCAATGTGATAGTTTAGTGTCCTCAATTAAAGTATGAGCTCCTCAATTAAAGTATGAGCTCCCTAGTAAGTATGGGCTAAGAGTTGAAGAAATATTTTTGATTGGTTTTTCTCAATGTTAAATGAATTTTAGACTAGTCACTATTGCCAATCTTTGGGGCCAGTCACAATAAGGTCATTGAGTTTGGATATACTGGCTTTCTGCTGTACTTAATCTAGGTGAGTAACTATGATTAGTGAACTAAAAGAGAAAGCCAGTGGTTAAGGGAATTTATTTGCAAGGACTTCTATAACGTAATTTGAAAATGCCTTCATCAGCAGAGACAGCCTAATAACACGTTCTCATGGTAGTTTACAACGTATCTGCATAGTTCTCCATCTGAAGACAGGATAAAGAAACAACTGTGTGAGCCATAATTAAATCCATTAGGTACAGTGTGAGAAATAATGTTTAAATAACAGTTCAACAGCTGCAACACCCATACTCTTCAAAATGTTTTCTTAATGCCTGAAACAGATATAGTTGAAGGTAATTTATTGTTCCTATTTTATTTCCTAATTAAAATTTTAAAGAATTAAAATCATTATTGGTTGATATATTTAATTTCTAAGAGACAATTGATGTTACTGTAAAGGCCTAAACTAACCTGTAGTATAAAAATTACCAAAGACATAGGGTATAAATGAGCTAAAACAAAAACTACTATGAAACTCAATATATCTATAAAGATTAAAAATAATAAATAGCAGGAAAGTAGTTTGAAAAAAATCTTTAAATACACAGCAACGTTTTGTCTTTTTTTTTAAAGAACATTCTTTTGTATTAAAAATCCTTTTAAAAACCTTCTAAAAATGAAGCTATCTGTTACCAACCTGACATTCATGGGGAAAAAAGTCAGCTACTTTTTAACTAATAAGTTTCAATTAATAAGTTGAAAGGATGGCACACCAGTATTTATATAGGTCATTCAATTTCAGAGTTTAACAGGTTTTCAGAACACTTTTAGGAACTTTACAGTGAAAACTGGGTTTAAACGTATCTTAATAAGAGTTTCTGATTAGGAAAGTGGTCTATGATCAAGTTCTAATGTCACTATAGTTTATGGAAACTTTAAGCCAAATTATTTTAAAAGTTTTAAATGTGAAAACAATTTGCTGCTCCACATCACACAGTAGGATCTGGCAAAGTGAGAAAGGAAGCAAATAATTGAATTTATTATCCTTCAGGCTCCAACCTGAACTCCAAATGTCAGAAGTCAAACTAGTTCATCTGGAATGAGAGAATGCTCATCTAGTTTTTCAATAAGGTATCTTCAGTTAAAAAGAAAAAAAGCGGATCTTTGAAAACAGGGACTTCAAAATAAATTTATATGAAAGTTGAAGTTGTGACATTTCAGGCATTTAAAAAGCAGATACTTCTTATAAAAATAGTATTCTGAAAAGAATAATCCACTATCAGAAAGCAATGCATTAATACATCACTCTTTTTTTACAGCTTTATTGACATATAACCTGACGTGCAATAAACTGCTCATATTTTGAAAGTATACAATTTGACGAGTTTTGACCTATGTATAAACCTGTGAAACCATCAACAGAATCAAGTGAACATTTCTATCACTTCCAGAAGTTTCCTCATTTCCTTTTTAATCCATCCCTCTCTCCAAAATCTTTCTTCTCCTACCTGTCTCCAAGCAACCACTAATCTACTTTATCAAGTGGTTAAGTCTGCATTTTCTAAAACTGCATATAAATGGAATTATACAGGTTGTACTCCGTTGTCTGCCTCCTTCATTAAGCATTATTATTTTAAGACTCACTTAGGTTATTGTATCAATAATTCATTTTCTTTTATTGCTGAGAAGTATTCTATTATATAGATATGGCAAACTTTGTCTAGCCATTCACCTTTTGATGTATATTGGAGCTATTTCCAGCTTTTGGATACTATAAACAAAACTGTTAGGCACATGTGTATATGTCTTCATGAGGATGTATGTTTCATCTGTCTTGGGTAAATATCTAGAATCAGAATAGTTAGGTTGTATGGTTAAGTGTATCTTTAACTCTTTAAGAATGTGCCAGACTATTTCTGAAGTGGTATTATTTTACATTTCCATCAACAGTGTATGAGATTTCCAGTAGATCCATATTGTCATCAATACTTGGTATGGTTACTCTTTTTAACTTTAGCCACTTCAGTGCTGTATAGTGGTATCTCATTGTGATTTTAATTTGCATTTCCTTAATGACTAAAAATGTTGAGCATTTTCATACCATTTTTCAATGGCATCTCTTCTTTGGTGAAGTATCTATTCAAATCCTTTGCCCATTTTTAAATTGTGTGGTCTTATTAATGGGTTGTAAGTGTTCCTTATATTATTTTAGATATAAATTTTTTGTCAGTGGATGCGGAGAGATAGGAACACTCCTACACTGCTGATGGGACTGCAAACTAGTTCAGCCTCTGTGGAAAGCAATATGGAGATACCTTAAAGCAATACAGGTAGATCTACCATTTGATCCAGCAATCCCATTACTGGGCATATACCCAAAAGATCAAGTGGCACTCTACAAAAGGGACACCTCCACTGGAATGTTTATAGCAGCACAGTTCACAATTGCAAAGTTGTGGAAACAACCCAGGTGCCCATCAATACATGAGTGGATTAACAAAATGTGGTATATGTATACCATGGAGTACTATTCAGCTTTAAGAAACAATGGTGATATAGTACCTC